>OX451216.1:58790923-58936059 GCA_949628195.1 Phasia obesa
GGCATGACCGAATATAGCAATATTAATTGTTTTTTTGTGAATTTTATTTTAAAATAGCTAACACTACTAGGTTATATTGCCAGGGTCCAGGAAATCCAGCCGATCTGTACCTTTGCACAGGATTAGGGTCATCTGGGTTCCACTCCAAAAGTGTTATTGGTATCCACCAATATCAATCTTGTTATGTGGTTAATGGAAAAAAAGCTCCAAAAGTCGTAATTCGATGCAGTTAGTCGAGGCAAACCAATGAGCGAATGCGAGAGTAAGACGTAAAACTCTCGAGGGGAGTGAAATAAAACCAGACCTGATTACTCTTAAGCAATAATGACGACGAAATTTACAAAGAACCTGAATTGCTTAGTTAGGTACAACAGCAAGTATAAAATTTAGTTTGGATAATAAAGGGTGTCCCAACAGTTGAGGTATTTGGCCCAACCTTTAATACAAAGAATCTTTATTGCTAAGTTGGAAATTAAAGGGTGTTCCCATAATTGTTGTAATTTGACCTATACGGCAGTATGTTTGGACATACTGCATAATGTCTACTACTCTCTTCGGTATAATATATATGTATATCTATACATATAATAAAATAGTAACGCCGTTTGTGTGTCTACTTTTCATTTCATCATCACGTTAAAACTACTGGATGGATTTTAACAAAATTTTGTAAGGAGGTACCTTAGCATCCTGATTCCAATATAGGATACTTTTTGTCTCATTTCCAAGAGAAAGTGGATAAAAAATCAAGCAAGAAAAAACGCAATTTCTGGTTTAAAGGTACTGCAATTTTCGGTTTAAAACTAGGATATTTTAAGCACGGTTGCAAACCTTTTATGTTAGAAAGTGGGATATTTTATATATTTTTTTGATTTTTAGTTTTACTTTGTTGAATTACAATGTTATTAAAATATTTTAAACACCTTTTACAGAGCTTTACAATAATTTTTAGAATTGTATTATAAATTTTAGAATTTTATCCAGGGATGGATACCTTTATATGTTTAAAGTAAATACATAAACCATAACTGAAGCACTATAAAAGTGAGAGTCATACCATTGGTGTGGAATACTTTCAAAGCAAAATCGAGAAAAATAATGTCAGAAAGCTCAGGACGTGGCTGGCACAGCTAGTTTAAAATATAAATTGAAAGGTTTCGCAATAGTTTATGTAAGTTGACCTATATGACTCCTTCTTTGGAACCATTATAGACAGATGCTTGAAATCTACACAGAACGTATATTGTTGGAAACTAAAGAGTGTCCCTATAATCAATGATATTTAATATATATGACCTTATCTTTTGAACCCTTTGATATTCTCAGTAACAGGTAAAAATATAATATACGAATTAGTATTTTGTCATAGTGGCAATACATAGTACAACTTCTGTGAAAATTTTGAGTGTTTTCCTAATGCGGTTCAGGATATAGAAATAGAGAACAGTGGCGGACTTACAGATATCAGATTGATACTTGTAGGATCACGTTTTCCTCTTTGGGTATGGAACCCTGAAAAGAGTTTGAAAATTTATCATTTCTAAAATTATTTCAACTTTTTTTATATGAAAAAATTAATTTTTGTTTATTAATTGTTTTGCTTAATTTGCCACTATCTGTTTCATTTATTTGCAATAAATAGCAAATATTTTCAAAATATTCGCACAAATTAATGTCGCCATATGAATTTTATTTTAAGATCTGCCTACCAGCCAAGCAATTTTTAATGTGTTATTTTTTGTTTCTGCTAAAAATTTATTTTTATTTCTGTGTGCTCTGGTTCGTAAACGACCTTGTGCCACTTGTTTGAAATTTTGTCATAGACATTATAAACTTGCAACATCGTGTTGTTGCATGGATATAACAAATTATGTTTTTCTGTATTAGAAATGAGACATGTTGTATGTTTGTTTGTGAATATTTTTTTAAACCTTAATTAATTGCTTTTATCATGCAGTGGGAAATTGCATAAAGAAAAAGCAAATTGTGATTCTGGCTAGTTCGATATCAGAGCGGCTGAAAATGTTTTCATATTTGGCGAGGGATTGTGGTGTTAATTATAAACGAATTTTTTTTTTGTTTTTCCATTGCCGTTTACTCATCCTATTTCTCCTTTAAATATTCACACACAGTATCATACCTTTTCAAAGTGAGTGTTTGTTAAAAAGAAGTTTTGGCTGAAATAAAGCATTCAGTGCTAGTGCTGCACGCAACTATGTGTAAAAAGTTCGTGCGACTAGCTTAGTACCTGTCATCGTAGCCGAAAGTGTGCAACTCAATCCAAGACCATCGACACGCTTTTGATCTCAACAACTCAGCATTCCAAGCAGCAACATAATAAAAACTTTGCACAAACATCTCGGAATTTTTGCTTAAAAGGTCACGTTGACTCAAAAATGAGTATTTTTATATCAGCGACTATGCCAACGAACAAAATTATCGCATCTGGGGATGGGATTATATTGGACCTAATCCCTGGTTATTTAGTTATTATCCAGCTAATTCAAACATTTTTACAAGCTGCACAGTGTTAGCTTTTAAGATTTAGTCAGTGCAACTTTTACAAGACAAGATATTAGCTGCTTCGAAGCATTATGGCATATGATCTGCTGCATTAGTCACAATTTACATAGGACAGAAACAGGGCAGACATTTTTTGAATTCTCTTTTGCTCTTGCTTAAACAATTTACATTGGACATAAACAAGACAGACAGATTTTTGCACATTTTATTTTCTGTGTTATATTCTTTACATGTTTGTGTGTTTCAAATTCAAAGCAGAAAAGAGAAACGAAAAAATGTCCAGTACACTAGTCATGAAATACACACTCTACCTCTTCAACCCCTTGCCTACAAATCTCGTCTGTCTGCCCATTTTTCTGTCTAATGTAAATTGCGACTTATCTATGCGAAGTTTTTTTTTCCTGCCAGAAATTGAGCAGGAATTGAGCACCTTCAAACTTTAATCACATTCTTTCTATTTCATAGGTTATTTTCTCGCTTACCTGATAGTAGTTTGGAGTTTCCACTGTAGTAACCTATTTCCATATACTTTCTAAATCTGACATTTCCTTTCCGCTAAGATTTGTTTCCTTTCTCATTACAATAACTTCAGAGATTAACCTCTCCGCTCCTTAGGACGCGTTATTGTCACAGTGATAAGAGACCTATTTTTCAGAAACCTATTGTTCCTCGTATTTACGGAGTTAATCTGTAAAACCAGGTTAAGAGTTTACAGACTTTAGAGTTTACGTCTCGCCAACCAATTTTTTTAGTGCTAGTACTAGCAGTGACTTCTACGATGTCGTGATTGCTCTTATAGTAGTAGTAGTAGTCGACACCAAATTTTGAGACTGTTCCCTACAAGAAATGGATGATTGAAACTAACATATAAAGAATGGAAACGCACACATAAACATAAATAAAAAATGAATATGTGTTGCAGAGTTGCAATTTTTTGAAAACCACCACCATATTGAGTCAAGCAAATTGTAAAATATATCCGCGTGTTTTGAATATTATAAAATATTAAAATAAATGTGAAATATGAAAATAAATATAAAATGTAGTTTAGTGTATAAAGAATTAATTAAAAATAAGAATCTATTAACATGGAGACGCGAACATTCTTTTCTTGAAGACCCTTGTGGCAGCGGAAGAGGTAGAGCTGAAAATAGGGACAGCAAATTTCACTCAAGCAATAGTAACTAACTCAAATTTTTACTTTAATATTTTATTCTTCACAGACTATATATGTATTTGCACAAGCTAAAATGAACATCGGGGAATACTGGAGAAGTACAATGAGGAAGGTAGATGACAAAAATATGCTTCCAGAAAGTTTGAGTTGATAATCATAATTATCCTCGAGGATCTATCTTTATATATTTATTAATTTAGTATATAAATTGTATCAGATGTTTTACAGCATCAAGGAGTGATTGAACTAGAAAAAGGGTTTGAACAGCAGTAGAACGCAGTCACCATTAAAATGTATTTTAATAAACATTAAAATAATATAAAAAGTATTAAATCTGTTTATGCATCAATTTTATTGAATCAGCTGTGGGGGGATATATATATATATAGCCACATATATATTTTATAGTCCAAAGTATTAATAAGGTCGAGGGAGATGCAAAATCATACGTTCGCAAATCTTTTATCATTACAAATCATAATGCCTTAGAAATGTGCACGAATTTTCGTTTTATAGGCTTTTTACACTGATCACCATCCAACATCTACCATCAATTTGCGAAGATGTTGACATATTTCGATAAGAATTACACAGGGCTAAAATTCAACATCTTCACATGATGTTCCTAACTCAGTTTATTCCATTTTACATCTTTCGATTATTTTAGTGTCATCACTAGAAAAATGTCAATAAACTAGATTAATTTAGTGGCATTATCGAAAAAAATTTAATTTATGTGGAAAAAATATAAACCAATTTTTTTTAAGATGTTGCAAATGTAAACCGATGTTTCAATTTTCAAAATCTTCCAGACGTTTTACTAAGTGTTGGTCAGTGTTAAAAGCCTATTACGCAATGAGGTTTCATTTTCTCAGCAGTGCCACTCAAATATATGGTTTTTATATTTATTTGCCTGAGTGTTACTTTATTTTTCAAAAAAAAAAAATTAACGAACAGATACACAGGCAGGCAAACAAAATTTACAAAAATTTATGTTTTATATTCCATAATATTTCATTCCAACAAAAAAAAAAATTTTTCTTTTAGTCACCTCTGTGATGAGACTTTATAACTTCTAGACTGTTGACGGAAAACATCGGTACTACATACCTGTTAGATGACGACCTTAAAAAATTACATAAATTGGCTGGATTTACCGTTATTAAAGCATGTAATGCCAAGTCAATAAAATTTCTGAAATTGTGTACAAACATGAATGTACGTTAAATAAAGATTTGCAATTTGGAAAAAAGGTGATGTCAAGTTATCTAAATCTTTAACATTGTCTATATTAGGGGTTTGTCTCTATTTTTCTTGGAAATGAGATATTTTTATGGGGAAAACGTAACCTGTATTGGTAACGAGGTGCTAAAAATGCTGCCCATAAAATTTTATTACAAATAATAATGTATGCAAAGATATGCAAACGAACAGCTAGATAGACAGAAAGACAATAATTTAAAAAAATAGTGTTTTGTATTCCATATTGGGACGAACTGAACTACGGAGCTGAAATGAATGGGATCAGCTCATTAACATCATTTCAGTGACTAGATCAACTGAGGTATGTCATTCATGAAATATAAAACTTTACTGCATTAATTCGAAAATGAGTAGTTTTGATGAGAAGAACAAACATATTCTTATAATTAATTATATAATTCAATATATGAATATTTCTCAAAGTGTATCAAGCTTATACATTATTCCTTATTATGAGTGGTTCAGGACCGCTATGATAAGCACCCATATTTATAAAAAGAAGCAGAATTTGTATACCCACGAAACTAAACAGATTTTGATTTATTTCCTTACATATATTTTTTTAACATGTCTGACATATAGATATGTTTACAAGTATGTCATTCTGTATATAATTTCTACAATATTCATTTCCGATCCTATACTGTATATATATTCTGGATCCTTATACATAGTGAAGTCCACTAAGCGGAATCCGTCTTTCCGTCTGTGTTCGGTTTGTAATATACTTTGCCAAGGCACCAGAAGAGATACAGAAAATGTAAGTCCACCAATCTGCCAGGCATAGTTTCAAAAATTTCGCTAATGCAATTCAGCAAAATCAAACCATTCCACTCAAGCTGCGGGCTAAAAACAACGACTGCATATATTTTTCACGTTGTTTTTATTTTTTATTTCGCGGTTATAATGATTCTTATTTTTGTTTAATAAATATTTAGACCGCAACCATTAGATCGCATGGAGTGCATACAGATCTCGGGGGATCAATAACACTCTGCTAGGGGCGATTTATCCATTTGTTTTTAGATTGGTACGGTTTTTTAGCTTTGATTTGTATTAAAGGGTTTATATAAAGCAAGACACATGGAGGTAGTCGATAGACCAACAGGGTGCCCACTGGGAAACTTGAGCAGTCAATACATTGAGTGGGGGGAGGGGTTTCAATATGACCCCTGAACGTGCTTTAGTCTGACCTTTTTGACGCAATATAGATTGCAGGAAGGTCGTAACTTTTACAAAAAAATTTCTGTTAATTTTTTTACAAGAAATTTGAGATAAAATTTTTAAAAAAAATTTTGATAAAATTTTAAAAAAGTTTTTCGAATTAATTTGTATAAAAAAATTTTCGATAAATACAAAAAAAAAATTCTATATCTTTATATATTTGTAACAAAGTATATCATTGCGCAATGTGAAAACATAACAGAGTATGGTGATATATGATTCGGCATAGCGAATATAGCACTCTTTCTTCTTCTGGTACTTGTTGTCAGTGTAATAATATGTTATTGTTTCATTTATTATTGTCGTTGTTATTGCTGTTGTGACAGTTTTAAGTTGGTCGTATTGTTGGTGTAGTGTCTTAGGGGTAATTTGTTAAGTGTTGATAAAACAAAAGCAGATAAAGTTAAAAACTGTCACAAAGTACGAAAGGACGCAGATACAAATGACAAACAAACTGTATTTATATTCATATTGTATGATGTCTTGCATATTTTAAAAAACAAGAAACATAAAAACTTTTTAAAACACAAAGTTTGAAAGAAGTTTCTCAAAATAAATAATGTATTAGCAGTGTGATAGACATACATAAATTAAAAATAATATTTTTAATACATTTTATACTTCTTTATTTATATGGTGAAGACTCTTTAAGTCTTTTAAAGTAGTTGCGCGAACTTTTGTTTCAATTGTTTTCTCTGTGTTTTAGTTGTTTCTCTATTAAGAGCTAAAGTTTTCATAAACTTTAGCTAAAAACATATGTAGAACATAAACAAATATAATGTAATGACAAATATAATAAAGTGTCTTTATTAACACACGAAAAAAGAAAATAATTCAAAGAAATTATTATTTGACATCTTTGCAACGACAAGTAGCACTTGTCTTTGTAGACAATGCAAAATTGTTTATAAAACATTAGGGGTTTGTCCTATAAAAATAGATTTCTAATTTCAATCGGTATATGTATGTTGCAATAATAAAACATTAAGAAATAGTTTAAAAAGCCAACGCGACTTTGCTGAATGGAAGCCCATTTTAAGGCTAAATACACACTGTGTAATTTTTTAAGTCATGGCAAAATAACCATATACGGACACTACTACGTGATAAAAAAAGCTAAAAAATTTTCGGGAAATTTTTCACTTTTGCAGCTACCTAAGCGCTACCTAAACGGTGTTAAAAATCATTCCTAGGAAGTTCATATGTTCTAGAAAGTTGTTTATTGAGATCTTAGGTTCATTTTCATTTTTGTAGTTGATTGTTTCCTTGAATTTTGAACGGTTTGCTACCTATGGAACTGAACAGGGGAAAAAGATAAAAAAAATTTAAATTTTTTAAGTTTTTTGCGATTTTGACCTTGAAGATGAAGTTTTTTTGATTTTATATGTTCACAATTTTTGTTCTACAACTTTGCCTCAGAGAGTATATCAAAATTCCAAACGGTTTGCAAAATATGAGCTTGAGTAAATGATCATTTTTTTGCAAAAATGACATCGAGGCCCCACATCTTTGAGGGCCCATAAAAAAAACCTGTAGGATTTTGGGCAAAACTGGGAGACAGGGTTCTTTTTTTTTTGGTCTTTTATCACGTAGTGGTGTCCGTATATGGTTATATTTTTCCGTATTGCACTGTGATATAGGCGAGGACAAAATTTACGTCAAAAATAAGGGTACCTGTCATTTTTAACTTCCACCACTTGTTAAGAATTAAAGCCTATTGCTCATATAAAAAAAGTTATAGTTGACTTTATGAAAAATTTGATAAAAAAAATCATCATAAAGTATACGTTACCTAGCGTCTAGACCTGACAAAATATTTGTCGAGAATACATATAAAAAAAACATTATTTTTAATACTGCATTTTTTTAATTTAGTGTAAAAAACAATAATGACGCATACAATCACAAAGACACCAAGTACCAGTCATGTCACCACTTTCTTTATCAATCTATGGTTATTGCTCAGAATAAACTATATCTTGGGGCATAGTGTAACCCGATGTATCACAATGAGTGTGACGAATTTACCTCTATACACATTTTGCATAAATTGTATGTTGACAAGGTGCATCTAAGTTAGTAGCACAATCAACTCATTGGATTTTCATTGTTGAAATTTAAACAAAGCAACACATATAGTGTGTGTCAACGCTGCTCTAACAGAAACATTTTTTGCAAGCGAATTACTACAAGATTATGGCATGGTTGAATCCACGCAATAACCCTGGTGTCTAACGTCTAAACTCCATATAAATTAAAATTGTTTAAAATTTTTTATAGAGTTTAAGATGTGAATTTAAAACATGCGTTACGATCTTTCTCCAATACATTCGTATTAGATTCGCCTACACAGAATTTCGTTCGCCTAAACGATAAATTAAAAAAAAAAAAAAAAAAATTTTAGTATAAAAATAGGGAAACAGTGGGGGACAGTGTGCCATATTTAATACTTTTTTTTAGATATAACTTTATACAAAAATGTACTTATATTTTTTACGACACTACTTCGAAAAGTGACAACCTACAATCAACCCAAACATTATCCAATAGCAGTAATATTTTTTTCCCGTTTATCAAGCCACTTATATGTGTTTTTAAACATCAAAATATGAATATAATACCAATCACTCCAACTGCCTAATGTCCTCAAATTTATTCTTCTTTATGTATATTTGTTCTCCTATTCCTACATGAATATCAATACTGTAGTTTCTTATTTACTTCAAATGCTATGAATCCAATTTCCAACTTAATTGACTAGAAAAGTTGCCATGACACAAGAGCTTGTCAATTTTCATTTCCCTTTTTCTTAAATCAGTTAAAATTTCCATTTCCTATACAACTTCTACTTATGTATGTGTACGAGTATGTGTCATAAATTTGTCAGACAGGCGTAGTATATTTGCTGGTGACAAACAAAGAAAAAAGAAAGGAGTGTAAGTATGTAAATGTAATTGCAAGAATAGTTTTAGTTAAATTTATACTTGTCATACAAACATTTGCTGCAAATAACCCAGCAAAAAATTTTCAGATTTAAAATATTAAAAAGTCAATTTGGATGAGAGTATATTTTCCATTTGATTTTCTACATCCAGCTCGTGTTATTTTTTTTTTGGCAGCAAAGCAAACTCTTATTGTTGTATCTTTTTACCGCCTAACAGTATGCTTTATAGTTTTGGTCGTCATAGTAGCGTCTTATTTTATCAGAGTTGCAACTATGTAGTGGTGGCAATCGTTAGCAAGCCCCTCTTAAGTGTACGGACTAAATAATTCAGATGAGGAAAGCAAGCTATTTAAAAAATTACCTTAATCCACGCTAGAACACTATATACTAAAGAACGACTAGTAAAAATCGGCTTGATCTCTTGTATAAGGAAGTTAGATAACAGTAGATATCTAGTTTCAAAAAAAGGACTTGAATGAAATGGACAGAGTGAATCTCTTATTA
This sequence comes from Phasia obesa, assembly GCA_949628195.1. Classification (NCBI taxonomy): domain Eukaryota; kingdom Metazoa; phylum Arthropoda; class Insecta; order Diptera; family Tachinidae; genus Phasia; species Phasia obesa. Next base: position 58,800,559 of record OX451216.1, read on the forward strand.
TTCTTCCCCTCGAGTAGACTAGGGATAACCCAACAGGATGCAAAACGAGGCATCCTAATAGACTAAGAGTAATCCAGCATTAAATTAGTTGAATATTAAAGGCGTAGATGAGTATGACCAAGAATGTGCACACACGGAAAACCCGATACGCATAATTCTGCCACCCATACGGGGGCAACTCAAATACCATCTTGTTACTTGTTTTATCAACACCAGGGGCTTTTTTGTTGTTTAAATCCATTGTCGTCTCATATTATAATAACACGTGCTTGTAATTTGTGAACTAGAAGGGTATGAGGGCCTTCTAAAAGGCCTCATTTCTTAAACTTTAGTAGGCACAAGGACTCCTAGTCGCCTATGTTTTTATCACAATGGACGTTAAAAATGCTTTTAATACAGCCAATTGGGAAATTATAGTGAGTGCGCTTGCTGGATTAAACATACCACAAAACGTCATAGCAATTATAAAGGATTACTTCAGAACCAGGATACTAAAGAATAACACCGATAACAGAATGACGAAGTATAAAGTAACAGGAGGTGTGCCACAAGGTTCAGTACTAGAACCACTATTGTGCAATGTAATGTATGATGGTGTATTAAGGTTAACACTTCCTCGAAGAGTTAAAATTGTTGGTTTCGCTGACGATATAGCAATATTATGTCCTGGTCCTGGCTCTCATCCGTCGGCCTAAAGTTGGCAGACCATAAAACTGAAGCTGTGCTAATCAGTAGTAGGAAGTCTAGAGAGAAAATAAGACTCAATGTTGGTGATTGTTGTACGGAAACTAAACCTTTTCTGAAATATCTTGGCGTTATAATCGATTTCCGCCTAACCTTTATGTACCACCTAAGATATGTTAGTAATAAATCCTCGAGGAACATGATGGCACTATCACGCATTATGCCGAACACCAGAGGTCACAAATACTTGCAAAGAAAACTGCTTACTGGAGTAGTAAAAAACATTATACTGTATGCATCACCTATATGGGCTGAGGCTTTAAAATTAAGATCTTGCTTGAGGCCTTAAAAGGAGACTTGCTGACGCGAGACCTTACGCGTTTGTAGTGCATTTCACACAGTGTCAGATGTGAAGTAGCCTATGTAATCTCTGGCAATCGGGAATCGGGAACTGATTTTCATGATGCAAGAAGGACTAGGACCTTGGCTGAATGGCAAACTCACTGATCCGCATCAGAAAAGAGAAGAGGGACCAACTTACTGACCCCAAATTTTAAAATATGGTTTCGAAGTAAACACGGTGATGTAAATATTTACCTCACGCAAATGCTAAGCGGTCATGGCTGCATTAGGTCAAACCTTTTCCGGTTTGGACATGACAGCGATTACGTAGACAAAAAGGCTGAGCATTTATTTTTCGTGTGTACGAAATTCGGTCATGCCAGACTATCCCTTGAGAACAAGGTTGGGTACAGTATTACCCCTAGGAACATAAGCGAAATTATGTTGGCTTCACCAGAGAACTGGGGACATGTGTGCAGCTTTATAAAGACCGTTTTTGTCGAACTTCGTTGATTGGAGAAAATCCGCATGATGGATGGATGGAAAATCCGCATGGTGCATGATCGTAAAAACCCTAATTATGTTGTGTCACCATAATTAGAGTGTTTTACCATCCCCACATTGTGACGAAAAGCATTGCGGCAATTTCGCAGGGATGTTCCGGGCCTGAGCTCCGAGGTGTTTTAGCGTGTTAAAGTCTCGCACTTCTGGTAACCAGAGCCAGAGTCTTTTATTGATTTCACCTCGTTAAAAAAAACAATTATGTGTTTATGAATATACGTACGCACGTATGTACGTATGTATGTATGTATGTATGCATGTATGTATGTATGTATGTATGTATGTATGTATGTATGTATGTATGTATGTATGTATGTATGTATGTATGTATGTATGTATGTATGTATGTATGTATGTATGTATCTATGTATCTATGTATCTATGTATGTATTTATGTCTGTCAGCAGAGTTAAAAACTTTTACAAGGGGCTAAAGCAATTAAGTTTTTGTATGTTCGAATTTAATGAGCCCTTTTTATACATTTAAAACTTCTTTCATTTTTCGGAAGAGACAAACGGGTTTCTTTATTTAATCCTACTCCAAGATATGTATGTATATTGTTAAATATTTAAAAATCAAAAGTTTACATTTTACTCTACATTTAAATACACCACTTAAAACTGTTAATTTGTCTTTAAACATTTACCACAAACAAATTAAAATCAAACTTTAACTAATTTATATTTCAGATCTAACAATACAATTCTATAATTATGGTAAACTAAAATTAACTAAATTTTGGGATTGAGGACAACAACAAAGAACAACAAGAGAAACTAATAAAACAAATCTATACATATAATGAAATAGTAACTCATTTTCTGTCTGTCTGTCTGTCTGTCTGTCTTTCTTTTTTTTTGTGTTCGCATCACGTAAAAACTACTTGATGGATTTTAACAAAATTTTGTGAGGAGATACCTTAGTACCCTGATTTATAAATAGGGTACTTTTTGATATCTTATTTCTAAGAGAAAGTGGAGAAAAAGCAGTGAAAGTACGCAGATTTTTACCCATTTGAAGGTACTGCATACTTTAAGGCATCTATTATATTTGAAAGGCATCTATTATATTTGAAAGCAGTAAGCAATATTGCGCCACAGATGGCGTTGTTTTAAAATAATGAACAACTCATTTGCTGTCTGTCTTTTACAGAGCTTTGCAATAATTTTTAGAGTTTTGGAATTTATATATAAATTTTAGAACTTTATCCAGGGATGGGTACCTTTATATAAAGTAAATACGTAAGAGTCTTACGGCCAAATTCATAAAAAATAATTTCCATTTATAAAATTTGTTCTTTTATAAACTAAAAATATTTTTTATGAATATGGCCTTTAAACTTTGGTGTGGATTACTTTTAAAGCAAAATGGAACAAAATATTGTCAGAACGCACACAACGTGTGTGGGCACAGCTAGTCTATTATATAAAAGAAAAACACAACACAACTAATAATGACTTAATTAACCTACAAATAAACAAATTATGAAAACTTTTTTAAATTGATAAACTTTAGCAATTTATTCAATAATTCCTTATTCAACCCAAACAAATAGAAAGAAATAAGAGAATTTCTTTCAAATAAATAAAATAACTAAAAATTAACTATAAAAGCAAAATAATTTTCAAAACTATATCACAATCACAATTTATTACTCTCGCTTTTAAGTACCAAAAATATTGTGAAAATGTGTAACCTTTTATATAGACCACGTTTGGCTAGCGGCAAAGCGGCACCTTTGAATTGGTCTCTTAAGCTTTATCGTTGGAGCAACATCATTTGTTGGCCGCTAGAGGATACAGTTTGGAAATGGCTTCATATAAGTGATCGTTTCTTGTGGTTTTTGGGATTTATGGTTTTTGTAATGCACAACGATGCTGAAAATCGATATCTGAGGTTTTGTTTTAATAATCTAGATGAGATGCTGACGGGAGTGCCAACATACCTGGCGCTAATTGAAACGCACTTGCGTGCTTTCTCTTTGGGTTGGAGAAAAAATGATTTTAAGGCATTATTGAAGAAGTTTTATTCTGAAATTTACATTGAGGAGTAAGTAACGCGGGAAACTTGTTTTTTTCTACATGTAAAATACGCGTATATGAAAATATGTTGCTTTTTAGTTAAAAAGACACTTTTTGTGAAAAAGGTTCATTTTTAATAAAATGGCTTTTTGTAAAAAAAAAATATTTTTTCCGTAAAAAAAGACTAGTTGGAAAAAAAGATTTTTTTAATTTTTTTTTTTTTTTGTAAAAATTTAAATGTATTTTTTTTTTAAATTTTATAGACAATTTTTTAAAAAAGGTTTATTGAGAAATTTTTTCTAAAAATTTTGTTAAAAATTTTTGGTAAAAGTTTTATTGAAAATCTGTAAACATTTAATGAAAATCTTTGTAAAAATTTTATTGAAAACTTTTAGTAAGTTTTATGGAAAATGTTTTGTAAATATTTTATAGGAAATATTTTGTAAAAATTTAAAGAAACTTTTTTAAATTTTTTATGATTTTTTTTTTAATTTTTTGCAGAAAGTTTTTGTAAAATATTTAGAAAATTGGAAATTTTTAGTAAAAATCTTTTTTGTAAAAATTTTTTTGAATTTTTTTTTATTTTAAAGTTTTTGTAAAAATTAGCAACTTCCTGCAATCTATATTGCATTAGAATGGTCAGACAAAAGCAAATAATCCTTTAAAAAAATTGATTGTTCCTGGTTACCAGTAGGTACCCTGTGGGTCTATTGGCTACCTCTATGTGTATTGCTTTCTATAAAGGCCTTTAATAGCTGAATTACAATCCTAAAATTTTCGAAACTAAGCCTGGCAAATTGGTGGTCTTAAATCTTCTGTACCTCGTCTGACGTTTTGGCAAATGACATTTCAACATCAACACGGACAGACGGACAGACTGATATCACTTAATCAACTTTTCTGTATATAGGCATCCAGAATGTATATACGTACTTTATGGGGTCGGAATGAATATTGTAGACATTATACACGGAATGACCCTATCCACCTGTAATGAAGGGTATAAAAATGAGATTTTTGTGAAAAAAGTATCTTATAAAAAAAGTCTTTTTTTGTATATTTTTGAAGAAAAACAGCCCTTTTTATCAAAAAGGTGGCTTTTTAGTAAAAAGTGACTCTTTTTAAATAGACTCTTTTTATGAAAGATTAGACTTTATGTGCATTTTTCAGCTTCAGTCATAATTTTTTTATACAAATTTTGTATTTTTACACAGAAATTGACAAAAAGATTCATTAATAGGAAAATGTTGTAGATCCTATACAGCTAAAATGTATACTTTTTATATATTTAATTGGTACCAGAAAAAATAGAGGTTTTTTGTGAACTAATTAATTGTTACCAGAAAAATATGAGACTTTTTGTAAAAAAAAATTTTGGTAAAAAAAATTATTTTGAAAAAAGCGGATCTTTTTACAAGAAAAAAAAGAAAAAGGACTTTATGAGAATAGTACTTTTTTTTAATACAAAAGTACTTTTTTGAAAAAGTATTTTTACTTTATAAAACCTTTTATTAAAAATTACGATTTTTTATAAAAATTGTTTTAAGAAAATATTTTTTATGAAACGGTGATTTTTAGTGAAAAAAGGTAGTATTTCTGTAAAAACCTGTTTGTGAAAAAACTGGTATTCTTTCAAGACTGAGTTTTTTGTAAAAAAGGTAATTTTTTGTTGGAAAAAAGTTTTTTTTAGAAAATTAATCTTCTGTTTTTTTTACAAAAGGGACACTAATTCCAAAACAGTAATTAAATTTTTAAGAAAAAGTGGTTGTACTTTTTATAAAAAAATCTATTTTTTTATAATTTTTTTAAACATGTTTTTTCTTAAAAAAAGATACTTTTTGGAAAAGTATATATGTACAAAAAAATGCGTGACCTGTGGAGAAATAGTTTTTTATTGTTAAAAATTACTTTTTTGTAAAAAAGGATTTTTTGTAAAAAAGTACTTTTTTTTAAGTACTTTTTTTAAAGTACTTTTTTTAAGTACTTTTTTTAAGTACTTTTTTTAAAGTACTTTTTTGTAAAAATAAGGAATTTTTTGTGAAAAGAATTTTTTTAAAGAACAATTTTGTGTTAGCTGTAAAAAGTATCTTTTTGTTATTGAAGTGACTTTCTGGTGGAACCATTAACTAATTTGAAGAATAGCGAGCCTATTAAGTAAAAAATTAAATTTTTTATAAAAAACAATTATTACTCTATGTGAAAATAGTATAATTTTTGTGAAAAAATAATGTTTGTGATACCTTCTTCTGAAGAAGACATTAAAAACTAACAAAAATGTTTTTTAGACCAAAATAAAAATATATCTGTGGCAAAAAGGACTAACTGCTTAAATCGATTTAAGTTCTTATGTTTTGTTAATCAGAATAACTCGTTAATTTAAATGTGTTATATTTATAGGAATATAAAGCGATATATTTCTCAATTTAAAGAGGCCCAACGGAAAGAAGTATCCTTAATTGCAACCGAAATAAATTACTAAAAACCAGCTACAAGGTTTTAAACTGGTCTAATTCAAAAACACAGCCCAAACACGACCTAAGCAGTTTTTCCTTCAGATATGTATAGTACGAAGGCAATAACGTAGTTAAGATGTTTAAAGTTTCCACTGTTTTCAAATAACTAAGAGTAATATAATTACAGTAACATATTACAAACACCGTATTAGTATAAAATTTAATTTGCTTTTCCTTTCCTTTTAAGGTCTACACATCCCAAGCTCTTCAAGAAAATCAAACGTCAAATATGGCCAATTTTAGTATTTTCTCTGCTATATTTGTGTGCCTTAAACTCTTACATCTTTACGGCGGTTTATATGCTATCAACCAATAAAAGGGAGCTGCTCTATAAGATGATACCACCCATAGAGTATAAGCATAATTTTTATATTTACTTCATCCTGTTGATGAGTAACATTTGGACCGGTTTAATAGTCGCCACATTGATGTTTGGCGAGGGCAATATTTTGGCACTTCTAGTATTTCATCTCAACGGTCGTTACTTAATGATGCGTGAGACCTTAAGTAACAAGGTGGATGCTATAGTAACGAGTAACAGCAATATTGCAGAGAAGTATCAGCAAGTGCTGCTGGAAACCTTGAAGGAAAATTCTAGACTTAATAAATTTGCCCAGGAGATACAAAAGGAGTTTTCGTTTCGTTTGTTCATTACGTTTGCTTTTAGTGCCATGTTGCTGTGTGCCTTGGGATTTAAAGTCTATACGGTTAGTGGCGGTCATAGATTAAGGCAATAGTTTTCAGGTTAAGAATATTTTGTATTTTGTTAGAGTCCGTTTAATAGTGTTCCGTATGTGTTTTGGGCTATTGGTAAAATTCAGGAAATAATTGCACTTGGTCAGATGGGATCAACAATTATAAATACGGTAAGTATTTTTATTCAATATCTTAATCAATTACTCTTTTTTAAACTTCAGTTGTTACTAGACCGATCAATTAAGTTCCATGTATTATGAATCCAAATGGGAACAAGTGATAGAGCGCTCTTCGAATGCCCAAGATAATGTTAATCTTATGAAACTGGTCAAATTATCTATAGTCACCAGTCGTAAAGCTTTTCATATTACGGGCTTAAATTTCTTTAATGTTTCTTTAGCATCTGTAGTGAGGGTGAGTATGAATGATTAATTTTTTTATTATTATTTTATTATTAACTTTGTCCCTTTTTTTGTACTTTTAGGTTTTACGTGGAGCTGGGTCTTACTTTACATTTTTAATTTCACTACGTTAAAGGCTTTTAGATATAAAAGTGATTAATTTGGGTTTTGAACAATATTTATGATTTATTTAATATTATGCTAATTACCCGTAACGTTTTATAATAAATCAGTCAAGTGTGAGTTAGTCTCACACACGTAGGGTTCCGTACTATGTTTAGTACGCCTTTAAAAATTCAAGTTGTTAATTTTTTCTCGTCTTATGGGGCACTCTTTCTTTTTAAAATCATAGTCATATTCTCGAAAATTGCATCGCTATTGGAACACCCTTTAAATTTTAGGAATTGTTGCATTTTCTATAAAAACATCAGACCTACCTATTGCGGTTCAAAAAATAAGGTATTATACGTGAAAAACATGTCACTGATGGATCACCCTATAGTAATTCGTAATTGTTACAGCGGCCGAAGTATAACATCTACTGTAAACAATTCAACAGCTTATCTATTACGGTTCAAAAAATAAGGCTATTTAAGTAAAAATCATCTCTGTCGGAACACCCTTTAATTTTGTTATTTGTTATAACGGCCACTGAAATTCTTTTTCTATGAATATATCAAGAGTTTACCTATTACGATTAAAAAAATAAGTCACTATACGTGAAAAACATGTCATTGTCGGAACACCCTTTAATTTTTAGTAACTGTCATATCGGCCGTGGCAACATATTTCCTGTACAAAATTTTAAGAGTCTACCTATTACGGTTCAAGAAATAAAGCGTTATACATGAGAATCACGTCACTGTCGGAACACCCTTTAATTTGTATTATTTGTTATAGCTTCCATAGTAATAAATCTCCTGTAAAAGCTTCAAGAGTCTACTTATTATCGTTCAAAACTTAGGCTATATACACGCAAAGCACATCACTCTCGGAACACCCTTTAATTTTAAGATTTGATTTTATATACTTGTTTAGAAAGCGAACATAGTGTTAATTACTGTCTGCAAATTTTAAGTGGTTGCCTGCTATAGCTCAAGAAATAAAGAAATAGACAAATAACACCTCACTTTCGGAACACCCGCCACAGTTATACACCTTCTGTGAAAATTTCAAGAGTCTACCTATTATGGTTCAAAACTTAGGCCTTATTCATGCAAATCACGCCACCATCGGAACATTCTTTAAATTTTAGGTTTAGTTTTTTAGACTTGTTTCTATGTATAGCGAACTAAGTTTTAATTACTGTTTTCAAATCTTGAGTCTATGCCTCCTACAGTTCAAGAAATAAACACATATTCGTGAATAACACCTGTCTATTGGAACACCCTATAAGTTTTAGTATTTGTTGCTATAGCGGCAACAGTTATACATCATCTGTAAAAATTTCAAGAGTCTACTTATTACGGTTCCAGAGATAAAAGGCGCTGACAGACGGACAGACATTGTAGCGAAAACAATAGGGTTTCGTTTTTACCCTTTGGGTACGGAACCCTAATAAAAATGCAATTTATTTGTTGGAAGAAAAGAGCTAGTTCCTACCATCCAATTGTTGAATTTTTACGTAAAATAAATAGTTCGACTAATAAAATTTCAAATATTCAATACGAAGATATTTATTGTTATCAGTAAAATATTTTTTCGAAATCATAAAACTTCATGATTCTGGTCAATTTTTTTCTTTTTGTTTAGTTTAAAATACACAAATAACAATTACAAAAAATTACTTACCATTTAAATTATGATAATTCCGTTTCGGAGGAAATAAACTAATCTGCAAGAAAGAAGAGAAAAATGTGGATAAATTTGTGTTTAAAATTAATTTGTAAATAAAATAAAACCAAACCATTCTTTTGTAACATACAAACAAGCAAAAATAATGCAGTTGAAAGGAATATGTCTTTATATTTTAAGTAAATATTTTGCATACGAAGGCGGTCTCTGTTTCAAATAAAAATTAAAAGAGTCGGTCGACATTATTATTTTTAGAGCTTAATTTTGTAAAACTCAACGTTCAAAACTATTTTAGTTTAATGTGAGAAATTTTGAATGTTTTAAATTCAATTTTCTTATCTAAGCCATTTAGGCCCATAATTATAACTTGCCTTCAGCTAAAGTTAGGATTTTGTTGGAGCGATAAGTAGTTTTTTGTTTTAATAATGAGGATAATGCTCATTGCTATAACTTGTCGTTATAGTACGTGATAGTTAAAAGTGGTTTTTAGCTTACTTTTAATAACAAAAAACTATTTATCGCTTCAACAAACTCCTTTAGCTAAAGGCAAATTTTAATAATGGGCCTTAAAATGTTTCCTTGTATTGTTAACTAGCTGTACCCGCCACGTTGTAGGCGTGATGACAATATTTTGTTCGATTATACTTTGAAAGTAATACACACCAAATTTTTTTATACTTATACTTTTACAGTGCTTCACTTATAGTTTATGTATTTTCTTTATATAGAGGTACCCATCCCTGGATAAAATTCTAAAATTATTGCAGAGTTCTGTAAATAGTGTTTTAAGTATTTCGCTAACAATAATAAAAGGTGCTATCAAGTGCCCAAGTATAATTGCATCGGTAAAATTGCGTACTTTCACTACTTTTTCTCTATTTTCTCTTGGAATTAAGATATTTGTGCGGAAAGAAGGTATCCTATATTTGAACTACAATACCAAGGTGCCTCCTCACAAAATTTTATTAAAATTCATCTAGTAGTTTTTACGTGATGCGAACACAAACAGACAAAAATTCTAAAAATTGCTGTTTTGTATTCCATTTCGATTACTAACTGCATCAGCAACAAAATTTTAAAAAAATATTTCATGTATAGAAATGGATCTTTTACTTGCCTGCCGGTCAAAGTTTTTCTATGTTCTAAGTTAAGTCAGGGATATATAAATCGGTTAGGTAATTTCCATTGTATATAAAGGGATGAAGAGCATATCCGATGATATTTACCACATTTGCTCATAAAAGGGAACTTACGCTAATGTGTTAGTAACTCGGATAAACTAGACTACAGGCTATGCAAGTTCTTTTAAGACTCTGCTCCGTAAAAAGTAAAACAATATAATAGACTGATGTAAAGATATCAGTCGAGGTTAATTGGAGATTACAAGAAATTATCTATACATATAATAAAATAGTAACTCATTTCCTGTCTGTCTGTCTGTCTGTCTGTCTGTCTTTCTTTTTAGTGTTCGCATCACGTAAAAACTGATGGATGGATTTTTACAAAATTTCAAATATCTTATTTCGTAGAGGAAGTGGAGAAAAAGCAGTGAATGTTTTTTACCGATTTAAAGGTATTGCAAACTTTAAGGCATCTTTTATTTATGAAAGCGGTATATTTTAAACACGGTTTCACAACAGATGGCGCTGTTTTAAAATAATCAAAAAATGAATTGAAAGTGGTTTATTTGAGACACTGTTACGCAATAGATGGCGCTGTTTAAAAATAATTACAAAATATTAATTACTTATTGCAAAATAGCCAATTGAATAAAATTTGTAGTTGATTTGTATTTCTTACTTTGCAGAGCTTTACAATCATTTTATGAATTTTAGAATTTTATATAAATTTTAAAATTTTATCTAGGGATGGGTACCTTTATATAAAGTCTTAAAATTTGTTGTAGTTTGCTCTCAAAGTAAAATTGAACAACATATTATTATAATGCATACAACGTGTGTGAACACAGTTAGTCTACAATAAAAATAAAATAAACTGTGAATATTATTCATCATTATTTTTTTAATATAAAAAAGATCATGAAGATATCAAAACGAAGACATGCCTAAAATAAAAGACTTATATTTCCAGGCTAAACGCCACGAAGAATACATAAAATATTGAAGTTTTTATGCTGCTCCACCGATATACGACTTTTGATTTTAAAATTATTTCAGTATTCACTTCTGCCAGGTTAACCTATACTTTTTTATAAGAAGTCCGAACCCCCAAATTTATATGAAAACTCAGATTTACGTTTTACGCCTTCTCTGGGATCTGCATCCTGACTTACTCCTTCGCATAAGCAGTTAGAATTCCCAAAGTCAGCTTTTATACAAAAATTTGAGTTTTATATGGTGCTCCACCAATATATGACATTTGATTTAAAATTTACAATTTTTCATACATATGGAAATTAAAATCAAGAAAACTGTATTCAATCATCAATCGTCAGTTGGTGAGAACGATGATTGATGATTGAGTGCTGATGACGGACGTCAGCTGTCTAGAAAATGCATTCCATTCTACTGGTGTCTAAAATTAAATTTTCCAATTTAATCTTTAATATTAATCACCTAATGTGTAATTTAAATTATTCGTTCTCAGAGAGAAAAAAAAACTAACTTAAGGATGACTTTAAATTTCATCTGTATGTAAAATAAATATTTCGACTAATAAAATTTTAAATATTCAATTTATAATTTTTGGTAACTTGAGTTTTGTATGCTGATCTACCAGTATACGGCTTTTAATTTTAATGTTTCCTTAATTACGTTAAAGAAGAAAATAAAGAAAGTACACTTGGCTGATTAATGCAACTACTTATAACTTTACCGCAGTATAGTTATTCGATAATAACAATACAATTAGCTAGATACAATCAAATTTCTTTTGCAGATATCGCACGGGTCTTGGCTGAAAAAAGAAAAATTCGTAGAGAATGGCAATCACAGAGATCTCCTCAACTCAAAAGCAGACTTAAGGAATGCACGAACCGGCTAAGAGACATGCTGGAATGTAGAAGAGTAGCATCCCTGAAAAACTATTTGGGATACCTAGACGCAACTCCTCAATCAGATTATTCATTATGGCGTGCTTGTAGAAACCTTAAAAGACCAGTCTTACGTAAGCCTCCCCTCCGAACTACATCTGGTGGATGGGCAAGGAGTGATTCCGAAAAGGGCAATTTATTTTTTGGACATTTGAAAAGGGTTTTTATCCCAAATATATCGACTGATATAGTTGAGTTGCCAATTGTCGAGGCTAGTGCTGCAGTACCGATAAGATTTGAATTTGGTGATATTAAAAAGGCAATAACGGATTTAAACACCAAAAAAGCCCCTGGCGTTTATGAAACCAGTAACAAGATGTTATTTGAGTTGCCCCGTATAGCTCGTCTTGAGTACTTCCCCACAGAGTGGAAGGTGTCCTTGGTTACCAATATTCCTAAACCAGGAAAAGACCACACAAAAATTGAATCATACAGACCTATAAGCCTGTTATCAAATATGTCAAAGCTGTTTGAAAGGATGTTAATAACTAAACTTAACTCTATTCTAAGTGACAAAGGATGTATTCCAAATCATCAATTCGGCTTCAGGAAAAAACATAGTACGATCGAACAAACTCACAGGTTAGTTAATGTTGTTAAGAAGACATTTGAAGAGAGAAAATACTGCTCTGCGCTTGTTATCGACATTTCTCAAGCATTCGATAAGGTATGGCATGAAGCCCTAATATATAATCTAAAACTGAATTTGCCCGTAAACCTATATAAGCTGCTAGATAGTTATTTAACCGAACGAAAATTTATTGTGAAAGAAGGAGATTTTTTGAGCTCACCCCAGCCAATCGGAGCCGGAGTTCCCCAAAGTAGTATATTGGGGCCCTTTTTATACTTATTGTATACTTCAGACATGCCAACTAGTAACCGAGTTCACACATCGACATTTGCTGACGACACAGCTTTTTTGAGCATTCACGAAAGACCCGAAGTAGCATCACGATATTTACAAGACCACATATCCAATTTAGAAAAATGGTTGAAAAAATGGAGAATAAAAGTTAATGAACAAAAATGTACAAATATAACATGCCCCCCTATTCGGATAAATAACCAAACGTTACCTCAGCTTTCAGACGTCAAATATCTCGGCATACATCTTGACCGGCGCAGTACATGGAAACGCCACATAGAAACAAAGTTAACACAAATGAAGTTAAAAGCAGTCCAACTAAGCTGGCTTATTGGCAGAAATTCTACTCTAGCTTTAGACTGCAAACTTTTATTATACAAGTCAATTCTAAAACCAATATGGTATTATGGCATCAATTATGGGGCACTGCCTCAGCTACCAACGTAGAAAAAATTCAAAGGCGCCAAAATAAGATTCTACGTATTATTACATCTGCTCCCTGGTATATACAAAATTCGAACATCCATAAAGATCTAAACGTGCCATCAGTTAAAGCAGAAATAGCGAAACTTGCCATAAGGTATTTAAAGAAGCTTGAAACTCATCGTAATCCACTGGCCCGTAACATACTAAATGAACCTGGTTACATTCGACTAAGAAGGAGGGACACTGCTTCTCTCATCCGTACATCAGAGGTATAACCCGCAAATTAGAGTAACCGTGAAACATAGATTTTTTTTGTCCAGTACTGGTTGGACTTAACAAGTATATTTATATTTTTAGACTTAAGATATGAGTAATTATTGACAGTTCAATTATATTGAAGATACAATAAATAAAAATTTCGAAAAAAAATTGTTATTCGATGCATACCAATCAGACGTAAATCTCCGAAGACAGAGAAACAATGACGGCCTGACGGCCAGACTGCCCTTAAGCGTTAATGACAATGACATAGGCGCGTTTTTTATCCACCCTGATAATGATTCAAGATCTCTTTGTTTTACTTGTTTAGATGAGTAATTATAGAACCCAATTCGTACAGCAAGTAAAGTTAACTTTGCCAAAACCTACTCTGTAAAAACTGCTGTTTAACTGTCACACATATGGCTTAACTGTAAAATAAAACTTTTATAATATAAAAAACCACAAAATCGTTGCCAAAAATTGTTTTTTTTTATCAAAAAATATTGCAACATTATATTTAAGCATGTATTAAAGTTTAAGTTAATTTTCAATTACATAACGAATTTCCCAGCAAGCGAATTTCATCTTAAAGTACAAAAACAAAAAAAATGTTTAAACGTATTGTAATCCCAGCACAAAAAAAAACAACTGGAAGCTTTTCTGAAGTTATATCACTTTATTCGATTTCTCAATATTTGTATCACAATTAAAAAAGGGGCAAAGTTTTTAAAAAATGTTAAAAAATTATATGATTATTTTCATGCAGACACGACGGAGTCCGGAACCACAACTATTCGATTCACCAGTAATTTTTTTACACCATTTAAAAAAAATCGGTAAACCACCTTAGATCCTTTCCCTGTGTACCCTCCGAGGGTACAAACTGTCACTGCAGCATTTCCAAAAGCTTTGACGACGTGTTCTCGGGAAAAATGGGTACACCAGACGCCAGAGTTTCTGGAGCCCTAATATGGAAGAACGATTCTGTTTTATTATGGGTCCTCTTCGAGGCCCTACCAGTGCCCAAACGACTGGTATCTCTGGAACCGGTGGCCCCACAGAGAGCCGCTCCTCTCTGTGGCTGGCTTTTGGTGAGTGGCTCACGTGGTCGTTGTAGTTAAGATCGATGTATGCAGAGATTGTGCTGTTACACTCTCAACAAAACGGAGTTGGAAGGTCTCTAACAGCTAAAAAAAGAGGTTAGATCATGGGTCCAGGCTTGCCATGTTTTATAAATTGCTACTCATTGTGACTGTGCGGTACATCTAGTGCGGTAGGGCATGTTATCGTATAGTGTGCTGTACTACACAATGGGGATGCTAGTCTACACCATAGAATAAGATGTTTATTGCAGCGCCTTAGTTTTTTCTAAGTAATTTTGATGTCACTATTTAATTATGTGTAGCTTATCACTCTTTTACAGATGGGAACAAATAAAGTAAGTGAAACATTTCATTACGATCAATTTGCTAGGAGAGGTTGATAAAGCCACATTTCAATATACAAATAATCATTACTATGACGTGTTTTTGTAGAAATCATGGTTTAACAAATCCTTTTTGGGATCTGTTAATTTGGAAAATGTTATAAATTGTAACTGTTTTCCTATGGGTGACATACATATGTATATGGATATAGAGCAAAGGCCTCCAAACAAAAAAGTGGTTAAAATTAAAATGCATTGGTTTGCTAAATAATTAGAAAAGTGACACAAACCTACTTTGTTAAAAGCTGGTATGCTACTTATTTAAAATTTTTACATGTTTTGTTCTTTTTGTGAGATTCTGGTTGAGATTGTGTATGTGCTCACAGACCCTTAGGGGTTTGCGTGGGGGCTTTTGATATAGAGCCACAACTATCAATTATTACTTTGGGCCCTAAGTGAAAATTTCGATGGAAAATGTTTGTAGGGTGCGCGTCTGCTACTGTGAATGTATGTAAATAAATGTGAATATAAAATGCACGATTGTGTAACGGAAATGACTGCCATAATTGTAAATATTTCACACACTGAATGGGGTGGTGGTTTGCGGTTGTTTTTGTGCACAAGGTATACAATGAGTTGTTACTGCCTGACTGTGGCATTAATGTTGACAACATTGGGGTGTTACTGGTCAATGATTAAATTAAATGCCAAGTAATCCAAACTACATATTGAGACTAAGAAATACGACAAATATTCTAAAAGAAATTGAATTCATTCAAACAAAAAAATAAAAGGAAAAATATCAAAGTAGAATGGAATATAGTTTAGAAAATTTAGCTTTAAATGTGTATTTTAGTACAATGTTATAAGAAAATTTAATAAAAAATTAAAATGATAGTGGCAGAAACTGGTTTTACTCAATAGCGATTTGTATATGAACTAGTTAATTTCACACGTGGACAACGACATTCCTCTTTGAATAAAATAACGTCATATTTAAGGCGCAAAATTTCTATTTTTTTAATTTTTTTCGTTTGAACTGCCTGTCTAATATTTCTTGATTCAAATATAGGATATTTTTTTCGCAAAAATATTTATCTTACATCTGAGAGAAAATAGAGTAAAAGTGGTAAAAGTACAACATTTTTCCGATTTAATGATACTGCAAACTTGACAAGACCTTTTATTTTTTAAAGCAGGATATGTATAATACTATATACAGAACTCTACAATAATTTTAGAATTTTATATAGATTTATATCCAGGGTGGGTACCTCTATATAAAGAATATACCTCTATATAAAGAAAAATAATACAAGATAAAATTACCTTTAGGTTGAAAAACGTTGCACCCATAAAAACGCACCTTCCTCGGAGAACAATAAAATCAATTGTGATTCAAAACACATTTAAGTTACTTTATGATATTTTAATTTTCTCAACGGTTTTGAAGTTTTTAAAAAGAAAAGGTGATAAAAATGATATTTTCCAAGCGAAATTAGGAATTTTTTTCTTTCTAAAAATGTATAAAAACTTTAAAGCAGCAACAATTTTCCCTTCTAATCATTGTAAATCGATAAATAAATTTTAATTTTAGGAAGTGGGTATAGTACTACCCTCTTCCTCAAGAAATAAAATAAAAATTTGTTGTAGGTCGCCAAGCCTTAACTCCAACATTCAGGTTTTTTTAAGAGCCTATCACTATTTGACTTCTCTATGTGGAGTACCCATCCCTCAGTCTTATACTATCAAATTTTAATTCGAACATACAAGTTATTCTCTGGACCAATTTACCCAGTTTTTATTTCGAATGCGCATATTAATAGGTTTGTCACTCATTAAGATTCTACCTATTATAATTCACTGGTACACGACAATAATTTTATGCTTTGTGATGAAGGGTACAACACCCACTATTACAACTCAGATCGAATATGTCAAGACTGTTATAGTTTCCTAGGTACGCGATTGTTCTCTTTGAGGAGGTATCACGTCTATTGTTTCAATACAACCACTACACACACTATTTTAATGATTACTTCCATCAAATTGCCAGACACTACATACTTTGTATGGGAAGTATCACGTTCACATGGAATGTAAAAATCATATAGCTAGAAACGAACTTTAATAATTTCCAGAAGAAAATGTCTATCAGTTTAGGCCAAAATCTAGTAGATTTGCTTTGAAATCTTTTTAAAAATC
Source organism: Phasia obesa (assembly GCA_949628195.1). Lineage (NCBI taxonomy): Eukaryota > Metazoa > Arthropoda > Insecta > Diptera > Tachinidae > Phasia > Phasia obesa. Next base: position 58,817,806 of record OX451216.1, read on the forward strand.
TAGATCGTTTACACACGTTTTTTTGGCTTTAGTTAGATTTCATTACCAAAATTTAATTGCATTAGACCTGCTATCCACCGGGCAAGCTATGTTGTGTAAGTCTTAATTTTTGTGTAAAAGAGGAGTACAGACTCATAAAGTTTCTTTATTTACTTTTCCACAAAAAAAAGCTTGGGCAAGAAAACTTGCCCAATTTCTTTATTTTATTTTCTTTTCCACAAAAAAAAGATTGGGCAAGAAAACTTGCCCTGTGAAAAACATGTATCAGCGTTTATTTACAATTTCATGTCACTAATTTTGTTTTGTTAATTTTAAACTTTACCATTTTATTTCTATTTTCTAGCAAAACGTTGTGTTCGTCCTGACGATATTTTGTTCGATTTTGCTTTGAAAGTAATCCACAAAAAATTTCAAGACTCTTACATATTTACTTTATATAAATGTACCCATCCCTGAATAAAATTCAAAAATTTATATACAATTCTAAAATTCTAAAAATTATTCTAGAGTTACAGAGCTTGGTGTTTAAAATATTTTAATAACAATGAAATTCCACAAAGTAAAAGTACAAATCAAATACAATTTTTATTCAATTGGCTATTTGGCAGTAAGAAAATCATATTTCGTAAAATCTGTTGCGCAACCGTGTTTCATGTTGCCCTTAAGTATGCAGTACCTTTAAATCGGTAATAAAAATCGGCATACTATCACTGCTTTTTTGGCGGAAAAAAGTACTCTATATTGGAATCAGGATACTACGGTACCTTCTCACAAAATTTTGTTATAATCAATCCAGTAATTTTTACGGAATGCTGTCAAATTACATACATAAAACTTTCTATGAAAAAGTCATGAAAAAATGTTGCAGAAGTAGTACTCTGTCTATGCTGTGGAAAAACATTGAAATGTTTCTGGCAACATTTTATCAAAGCTGTGAAATAAAGCAAAGGGGCATTATTTCATGTGGAATTTTTCAAACAACAGCTGATCGCTTGGCTTTTATTAACATTTTTAAAACAATGTGGTATACTTAAAAACAATAAAATCGTAAAATTTGTTCAAATCGCGAGATAGACACCACATTTTAAATGTAAAATTTTCGCTGTGAAATAATAAATGTTGCTTAACATTTTTCACAAATTCGAACAGAGTACTAGGCTTTAATTAAAACTCCATTTTTTCTTGTGCAGCGTAGTATTTTTAAGTACAATTTGAAAAGTACCACAGTTGCATTACTAAGTACCACCAGATTTTAACTAGACTTTTTCAAAATCTACTGGCGAGGTATATTTCGTTTTGTATGGGAAATCTAGTTAAAATCAATATGATTTTGCTCGAAATCTATGAAGTACAAGATTTCAAAGAGCAAAAAAATACTGATTCGTTGTATGTCGAGTTGTTGTCGCTTACACACCTGCTTAAGTATGACATCATATTTGTTCGCAGTAATCCACTTAGAGGCGATTTACATGACCACACAAGTCTTACGACATGTAAAATTTTTATGTAAAAGATCGTGAATGGTGGTCGTATATAAACAATATGTAATGAATCTGTGAGAGATTATGAAATTTAAAAAAAAACCATTGCATTTCATCTGATCAGGGATGCATTTTTCTAAGTGATGACAACTTTTCAAAGGGGAATGGCGTCAAAAGTACCTAATAACAGCTAAATATAGTGGAAACAAGCTCAGGTGGAATTTTTTATATTTTTGTAAACAATGATCTTTTACTCTACACCAATGGTGTAAACCCAAAAAAAAATCGAAAGAAAGGTCGAAAGATTTTTACTCTCATTTCTTAAACATGGATCAAATTTGATATTATTTTATCTTTGAATTTACGTACGTACAGACATGCCGTCTAAACCACCCCTTATCATCATACCCAGTCGTACGATCTGTCAAAAATAGAAAAAAATCATAAAATATTATTTTTCCATGCAATCAGAGTTACAAAATATCTTTTGTGTGCTACTGTGCCATCTACAACGCCATTTTGAAGCGATTTTTTGAGTAGAATAGAATTCTGTCACATTTTTTTTAATTGATTGTGTAGGATAGTGAATCCCTTAAGCCCTTTTCACACTATTATACTAAGTATTAAGACTTGTCAAATACTTGAATCCAATGAGAAAGTTTGATAGTGTGAAAGCAGTATGTTATCAAAATGTGAAATAATACGAAAAGAAATTTGACATCCCATAATACCAAACCATTTTTAGAAAATTTTCTAAACGATAACATTTTTCATTTTATCAGGGTTGTGTTTTTTTAAAGCAAAGAACCAAGCTGATTGAGTCGCAGCCGATAGTTCGCCGCCGCCGATGAAATGTTTTCTTTGTCCAGCACCTGCCTTAAATTGCCATCAGTCTTAACGCCTACGTATGTACTTTGTTTCTTCCATGCCTAGAATGTACGTATTATTATTTTTTTTGTTTTGTGTTTTATTTTCTTATTAACCGAAAACTTGAACGGCCAAACAAACTTAAGACCCGTCACCTCTGCCGTCCACATTAAATTGCTCAGCCGACGCCGTTAAATGTCTCGTCTCGGCTTGTTCCTTTGCTGATATTTTTCATTTTATTTGAAATGTTTTTTTTTCAAGCGATTATTTTAGCGCAGGATATACATATGTATTGAAGTCATGGCGTATTATGTTCTTAACTCGTCGTAAATGTAAAATTTTTACCATGCACTATGTTAAGGGAAATGTAAATTTTTTTTTTCGTTTTTTGTAAACAATTTCGTCATAAAATATTTGAATTTATTTAGGCAACTTGTATGTGTTTGCTATTAGTAAAACAAAAAGAATATACTGCTTACAAAAACTTGATTATTTTTTGCCGGGAAGTGCTAAAATACATTCAATATTTCGTTATTTCAAAGTTTAATACTAAGAAACAACCACAGTAATAGACCATACCTACATATTCGATTGAGTTTTGTTTTGGTATAACTTTAAGTTCGCTAGGACATTTTGGGTGACAGCCATTTGATAGCCACCATGTTAAGTAACTTGATTAAATCATTTACAAATACTGCGGTGTAACTCCCAGTAAAAAAAAAACTAAAAATAAAACCCAACAAAATTTGAATTAACAACAAGACAAAAATATGAAAATAAGTAAAATAAAATAAATTTCAATATTTTTGGAAAAAATCCAAAAATGTACAGTAACTCCTAGCACCCAAAGGTCAAACGGAAATTAAGCAGCTGGCAACGAAATGATTCCTAACAAAAATTTAAAATTTTTTAATTCGAACGGTGCAAGGGGTTTTTCCTTTGCGTTAAATCAAAACTGGATTTAGTTACTATATTATTTCAAAGGTATACCCCTGCCCGGCTTCTCTTTCTAAACTGTTGTCCTAGGCTTACTACACTTTATCTTTATTATCGACATTCCACAATAACCTATTTATCTATTAAGTGAAGCTGGTGTTTAACATATCCAGGCTGCTTTAGGAATAAAAGTAGAGGTGTGTCTTTAAAGACACCATTTTTTCAAAAGGGAAACTAACAAGTCATTGTAGATCGCCACCTGTGGAAAGCATACTGGCGTTTAGTTAGTATCTTTTAAAGTCGTATGACTTCTAATGACTTCTATAAGTTTCTGTAAGTTTACTTTGTAAAAACTATATGTCATTTCAGTTATTTTGACGTATTTATTGGAATGTCATGAGTAAAAGTTTTTCTGTAACAATGTTTTGTGAAAAGTTTTATGCATTAAACACATAGAAAACCGGCTACAAACTGTCAAAATTAAAATACAACCATTTATAGGAAAACGATTATTTGACGACATCTTAGCTACATCGCTACACGAGCAATTTTGTGGCTGTAGCCAACTTTTTTGTTTGAGACAATATTATATTTATTCAACAGAAGAACATGTCACAAAATTAAAAATACAAAATCATTTACAATCAAAAGGTTTTAATAAATTTTTTTTTTTTGAAAAATATGTCTTTCTACAATATTTGAATAGTTTTGATGTATGAAGCTGTCGTGTTCAATATAATTCAGTAGCTGACTACATGGCGACGATTGTACCCAACCTCATTTGTAGTCATGTAGTGGTGTAGTCGCTGTTGTCTGTGCGTTTAATGTATTAAACTACACCTATCAATTTAATTCACATAGCGCGAGAACTGTGGTGATTTAATGAAAAATATAATATTATACCGTTCATCCCGACGAGCTTTTATTATAACTACACTTTCAATTATTTTCATTAGTTTTAATAAAACAATTAACTAAAAAGCTATTAACAAATTTCAGACTATAGTCTTTGGTTTAAATTTAATATCATTAAGCTCTTAAATATTTTATTCTTCACTTCCTCACAATAGTTATTTAATTTAAAATAATGTTTTTTTAACCGACTTCAAAAAAAAAGGAGGTTATCTATTCGTCTGAATTTTTTTATGTTTGTGCCCGCAGAACTCAGTCATTTCTGAACCGATTTTAAAAATTTTTTCTTTATTAGAAAGGAAATGCTTACAGATTGGTCCCGTTTTAAAAGAAGTTCAGAATTTTGAAAATTAAAGGGTGTCCCCATACAACATACGTGTTTTTTACGTGTATTATGAACCGTAAAGGGCACCCTTTTAAAATTTTAAAAAACTGCATACCACTATAGCTGCCAATAACAGAAATTAATAAAAAAATAAACTTAAAAATTAAAGGGTGTTCCCATATGTGACGTCAATTTAAATATATGAACCATTGTAGACAATCACTTAAAACTTGGACAGAATGTCCAATATTTATAATCAGAAATTAAATATTTATTATTAGAAGTTAAAGGGTGCCCCAATGGTTGATGTAATTTGATGTATATTGCAAAACTTTTGAACCGTAACAGAGAGACGGTTGAAATTTACAAAGAACCTGTATATCTAAGTCCTTTATAACAACAAGTATATGATTTAAATTTGGAAACTAAAGGGTGTCCCCTTAATTGATAAAATTTTAACTATCTAGGCCTATCTTTAGAACCGTTATAGACAAACACTTAAAAATTAGACAGAATCTCCACTACTATGTCCCGTATAATAGGTTAGGTTAGGTTGCACGGGTCGCCGGCTACGCAAAAGGGGAAAAGCCGACTCACTTGGGTCCCTTAGGTCCCGTTGTGACGCCCGAAAGAGGGATGAGCAGGATAGATACCTACCGATCCCCACTTTAGGTTTGGTGCAAAAACCAACCGGAGAGCCGGATAAATGAGTTTATCCTGTTTATATCGCAACCCGATAGGTCTGTGAGGTCCTGTAATATCGAGCTGCCTAGCAGCGCCGCCCTTTCCATAGATAAGGCCGGACAGTGACAGAGGAGGTGTTTCACTGTTTCCTCTTCCTCCTCATCCTGACAACTTCTACAGAAGTCATTATGCGGTAGATTCAATCTCCTAGCGTGTGCACCTATAATGCAATGCCCTGTCAGCACAGCCACTAATGTGCCTATTTGACCTCGAGGGGTTCTCAGCAGGATTGCAGTACGTTTGCAGTCATACTGAGGCCATAGAAGCCTCGAGGTCGTGCAGGTGGGCTCGTTCGACCATCTGGTCTGCGCAGCCCCCAGTAATTCCTGCTGTATGTTATCCTTACAGCAATTTAGCGGAACACCGACTAGTTGATCTATCTCCTGGTCCCTAAGGTAGGTTCCAGATCTAGCCAGTTCGTCCGCAGTTTCATTTCCGGGCACTCCCGCGTGTCCTGGCACCCAAAAGAGTTCCAGGTTGGAATGTCTCGCCATCTCATCTAGAGATGTCCGGCATTCACGAACCAAACTGGACGTAGTATAAACGCCCGATAAGGAATTTATCGCAGCCTTGCTATCAGTACGGAACTGGATATCTTTACCATATATCCTGTGATACCTTAGCCAATTTGCCGCTCTTTTTATGGCAGAAATTTCAGCCTGAATAGTGCTGCAATGATTTTGTAGCCTAAAACTCATCCTTATTTGAAAGTAAGGAATGAAGACGCCTCCCCCCACTCCAATGTCCGTTTTAGATCCATCTGTGTAAACCTCAAGCACGTTTTCTTGATGACTTTCATGTGTCATCATGGATGACGTGCCTGAAGTTGATACTTCGAACCTTCTAGTCGGCATGGCTGAGGGTGCACAATAATCAATATTTTCCGGGATGGTCGATATGCGCACACATCCCAAAATAGTCGCATGGCCGAAATACTTCGATTTCCATGTCCCGGCTGCACTAAGTCTTACTGCCGAGTTCAGGGCCAGCTGTTTGGCCATTAGATCGGCTGGCAGCCGTATAATAACATTTATAAATATTTAAAATTTTAAAGGGTGTCTCAATAGTTGATGTAAATTGATGCATATGGCCAAACTTTTGAACCGTTTTAGACAGACATTTAAAATTTGCAAAGAATCTGTCCTTTAAAATAAGTGTTTAATTTAATATTTTACATTAAAGGGTGCCCCCTAGGTGATATTGTTTAACCTATATGGCCATATCTTTGGAACCGTTATTTTTTATTGCTGTGTCAGTAATAATAAGTGTAAAAAATAAAGGGTGTCCTCATATCTGAGGTAATTTGTCGTGGATGATTTGTATGGATAGACATTTGAATGTACAGAACGTATATTACTATGTCCGTTAGAGCAACAAGTGTAAAAGTATTTGATTTTAGTACTATTTCTTACAGATTACTTCCTTTTAAATTTTTAGTTAAGAATTGATGCGCATATAATTGTTTTGTAGTCGGTTTTTTTTTGCAAGAATTATTTTAGTTTTTACTTTTTATCGGTTTCTTTTATTGGTTGTTGAAGTTTTTCATTTGACAGTCGAGAAACGATGTAATTTTTTGTTTCACACTTTTCGATGTGAAAACTTTTCACAAAAAGTTAGAGAAACAAGACATAAGGTTAAGAATCTTTCATTTATAAGCATTGAAATTTCAACATGTCATTCATAAATGAGATTTCTAAAATTTTATATTTTTCTCGGTCATATATGAACAACAAAAACTGCTCTGTCTACGATCACACATGATGAGCATACATACACGAACGGTAAAAAAACTAAAAATATCCGTATTATTCATATGTGATAAGAAATGAATTAGCTCATGCTCATAAATCGTCTTTTACATATGTAAATGTTTATACTTTTTTTATGTATGAGTGTTCATTTATGAAATTCCTCATAAATGAGATTTCTAAAACAATTTGTTACTGCATACGCCAAACAGTGGACCGTTTCATGAGAAGGCGGTCAAAAATCCATAACTTCTGATTGGATTGGAATTTTTATAGGAGGTTTTTCTGTTTTTCTGTTTTATAGTTATTTAATTTTTGCTATAAAATGTAAAAATCAATTAACCCTTTGACGCGTGGCGCACATTATAATGTATGTCGCTTTTATCAACCCGTTATTATTTAGCAAACCAATGTATTTTCATGTTAACCACTTTTTTTGGCTTGCGGGCCTTTGATTTTAGCATGAATTAAATTTTTTTCCAGTTATCTGTTTGTTGTGTTGTTATTATTTTAATTCTTAAAAGGCAGAAAAATTAGAAATCAACTTGAAATCAGTTTTGCATATTTTGTCTCGTCATTATCGACGCAGCGTATAATGTATTAAGGTTTAGTTGCAAATTAAAAACAAAAAAATATTTAATTAAGTGTTTTTCATTACAAAAGATATATTTTTTATGTATTTTTTATAAGTACCCCCGGGGGTTCCAATTGTCACTGCAGTAATAGCAAATGCTTTGACGCGGTTCACTCGGGGAAAATAGGGGCACCAGACGCTAGGGTTCCTAGAGCCTAAATCTGGAAGAAATGGTCTGTTGTTTTAACACGGGTCCTCTTCGATCAAGTGTGCTGTTGCACTCTCAACAAACGCAATTTTTATAGTCTCCAAACCCCTAAGCAAGAGGTTATAATATGGATCTAGGCTTGCCTTGGAAAGGCTTGCCATATTGTATAAATTGCTACTCATTGTGACTGTATACACACAAATTGCGATTGGTGGCAATCGTAAAGTGTTGTTATACTACACAATGGGGGCGCTAGTCTACGTCTTAATTTCACTCGGTGTTAAGAGCACCGTGGGATAAAGCCACCGTGGCAGGAGCCCACGTTAATCTTGAACACATCTGTATTTTTTATAAGTATGTAAACCAATAAAACTTTAAATCAATAAAAAAATAAGATAAAGTGAAAAGGTTTACAGCAAATTTTACTTTAAAATGTACAATTCCAAAACCCTCTTTAGAATAAAAATTAGTCCACATAATTTTTTACACATGTTTTTTGAAGCCCTTCTAAGCAATTAAAACTATATATAAAATTTTTCAATGGCCAGAATTAATTCCCGTATCAAAGGGTTAATAAGAAGGAAAGTTGAGGAGGGTTTAAAATACATTTTAATTTAATTAAATTAAACTAATAAAAGAAAGTAGTGCACCTTTAATTTTTGAAAGTGGGATATTTGAAGTACAAATGGCGCTCTATTAACTGATTAGTACGGCAACCTTAATTTTTGAAAGTGGGTTATTTTAAACACAGATGGCGCTGAAAAAATATGAGTTACTTACTGTCAAATAGCCAATTGAATAAAATTTGAATTTGATTTGTATTTTACTTTATGGAGTTACATTGTTGCAAAAACTTAATAGAACCGAGCGGTTGTTTTTCTATAATCGGGACTTTCCCAGTTTGCTAAAGCGCCATGGCCACACATCAAACTGCTGCTTCAAACTTGTATATGTATTGGTAATACTTAATTTTGCTTAGCACAGCCACACATCAAACTCATTCCATCAAACTTCATTTTAAAGTTGATTTGCAAAGGGAAACTCGTACAATTTTTAAACGCAAAATCTTTTAAAATTTTTTTAATTTTTTTTTTTTTTTTTTGGTCAAAAATGAGCAAAATAGATTATTTTTCAGTTCTATTACTGTATTCTTCACTTTTCACTTTCCATAAAGCAGGAAAATCGATATAAACTTCAATTAACTCGTAAGATAATTTTTTTCTCCTCCATTTTGATTATAACGCGTCGGAAAAATTTGAAGTAATTACACGCACACACATCAAACTGGCTTCAAATTTCTATGGCGACGGTATTGAAAATCAAAAGTATTTAGATTTTCTTCAAACCTATACGTGTGATCACAAAAGAGCGAGATTGAAGCAGCAGTTTGATGTGTGGCCATGCTGCTTAAGTTTGCCTTAGTTGTTGTTACAGAATTTTCTTAAGTAACTCATATACATACATATGTACACAGGTTGCGAGTGTGTATTTATTTGAACCCGCACGTGAACGGTGATTTGTAGATAAGCTGGAAAGTGTTAAACAGTGTCAATAATAGTTATTTATACAAAGCTAAATACAGTGTCTTTAAATAAAAATAATTATTTGTGTGTTTAAATTTGAAAGATCCCATTGCTACTCTATTAAAGTAAGAGTCTTACAATTGGTGTGGAATACTTTCATAGATAATGTCAGGACGCTCACAACGTGGCGGGCACAGCTAGTGTACAAAACTATTCGCAACCCTCGACGCTTTTAATGCTGCAACTTGATTTAAAAATTTTAACTATTTTCTTTCAAAATCACACACCCACAAATACGTTTATGACTATATTTTCTAAATGATTATTGTACGATGCCAAATTTAATACCGCATGGCATCTGTTATATAATTTGAGAAATTTAATTCATTGTTTTTTTTTTTATTTCGCTTAAACATTAAATTCATTATACTTTAAAGGACATTTTACACAAATTCATATAAATTTTAAATGAAATAGTAAATGTCACAGCCTTTGCACACGTAAAGTGTATACAATTTTTTTTTGCTTTGTTTTATTCTTTTGTTTTTAAGAGCATTATTTTTCACCACATTAAAATCACGTGCTGTTTATTCATGATCAATTTTGTTGGTTTTTTAATATGCGTGATATTCATGAAAATTTAGAAAATGGAAGAGTTTAATTAAGACAATAATTGAAAAAGTAATAAAATAATTAATTTCATGTTACAACTTTCAAATTACAACTTCCTCGAATATTCCACATCGTCTTGGCAAATTGTAATTGATTTTTTATGGGCTTCCAACGCTCCAATAAAGTAATTTCCAACGGAAATTATTGTGGCATTCCCCTCTCTGCTTGCGGGCGACAAATAAACCGTGGTCTTTTTGACCTAGCCCAGGTCAGATGGTCCAACGAGTCGACTTGTTTAACGGTAAAGACGGTAAAGAAGAAGATCTGGGCCTTACTAGCTCAGAAGAGCACGGCTTTGTTAATTCGGATGCCGAAAATACAATTATTTGGAACCCATGCAAGAAGAATGGGCCTTCCCTACAATGACTTTTGCAGAAGTTTCCAAGACGAGAAAGAAGAGGAAACGGTTGAATATCTTCTCTGCCTATGCCCTGCACTGGAATACCAACGTCTTTAACATCTTGGACAACGGTATTTTGAGAGCCTCTCTTGGGTTTCACTATTAGAACCAAGCAGGATTAAGTCATTTCTGAGGAGCTGCGGTTGGTTTTCCAAACCACTCCCACTCGGCAAAGCATAGATACCTTACCGCTGTCTTGACCAAAGTGCACTCTATTACAACCTCTTTTATTCTCTCTCGTCTGTGTCTGTCTGATCATATTTTATTTCCTCCCTATATCTCTGTATATTACCACTTTTTCTTAATTTCTTTTTCTCTATCTTTCTCCCTTTCTTTTTCCTCCCCTTTTAACTCTTTGCAGATAACAGAAAAGGACCAACCAAGTGAGCTGTATACATTGCTTTCTGCTTAACCTAACCTAACCTAACCTAACCTAACGGAAAAATTAATTATTTAGCCACGATTTTCCGTATAAATTTCGAAGCTACTTCATAACTTCCAACTACGGTAGCTGAAATAGAAATATCTAGAACGTCAAACTGGCAGGCTGTTAGTCTAAAAGGCATTGCTTGCAAGTTCGATCTGTAAAGGAACTACGTCCGCTAGAGATGGTTACGAATATATCTCAAGAGCTTTAGACGGCCAGTTGCCAGAAAGTGCCTTAAGCTAAATACCTGCTTTAGTAGCAGGTCATGGCAACTATAAGTATCATCTGACCAAAATGAATACTTGAACACTGCATCCGAAAGAGGTTGAAACAGTAAGGAACATATTGTGTGATTGTCCAGAACTGTTTTTATAAGACTTACAATTACTTGCAGTTGTATTAAATGTAGATGCCGTAAAGTATCTCAGTCTTGGGGCTCTTAGCATTTGTCAAAACAAAAGCTAGCAAGTAAGTGGTATTAGCAAGTGGTACTAGCAAAAGCTAGTAAGTGGTATCAGAGGAAAGCTATTGACCTCTAGATTAAAATATTGTAATAATTTTTTTTCGCGCTCAAGTTTTTAAATGATATTTTCCTCAAAAACTGAAAAAATTACATCAAGGCGGTTTTTAGACAAATTAAATAACGAATTTGAATTGCAACAAAATCTAAACGGATCAAGATATTCTTACAAAATTTTTAAATTATATAGATAAAAGAGCTTTTAATCAAATGGGAAGATTAACTCGAAGTTTTTTTATTTTAAATAAAAAAAAAAAAAAAATTAAATTTTTTTTATAAAAGTGGCTACCCTTCCTTTATTAACCTCGGGGCTGTAAAATCATTTTTGTATAATGTAGCCAACAATTGAGAATTTCAAACCCCGTTAACGGTTATTAAATCGGTGCTTTGCATTCCGAGGAATTTTACAATAATTTATAAATTTTGCTATGTTTGGATAGAGCTGGAGGGGGACCGTTAAAATATTTAACCTGATTTGTCTTTTATTCGCATTTGCTATAGCTTGTCTTTGAAATAGTTCCAGAAAATTTACTAGTGCCGAAGTAAGTTTAAATTATATAAGTAAAAAAATCATACCACCTTTTTGGGGAAACCCCTGAAAAAAGGTATTTTTTACATTTTCCCAATTCAGAGTCTTGTAACTTTTTAAAGAGAAGCGCTATCAGAACAAAACTTGAAACCAATTTATTCACAATTTTATCAAGAATATAGCCAATGTCTTAAAATAATAATGCGATCATTAGAAAGGTAAGGTCGGCCAAAAATTAAAAGAAAAAAATTGTAACCTAATTTTCTCCCAAACTAAAAGAGATAACCAGCACATGTTAGCACATTTACCATAGATATTTTCAAGGTCTACTTCAATTTAAAAAATCTTAACATTTGAGTTAAAACTAACTTTTTTGACATTTCCTCAAATTTATATACCCGAGCTACTCAACTTTGGGGGCTTACGCAGAAGATCCCTTTTACCTTAGGGTGCCCACATTTCGTAGCTCCACTCAAGAGCATCTCTGCTTTACCTCTGTAAAATTTCATTAAAATATTGTCAGTGGTTCATAGGATACCGAATTATGTCCATAATAAATCATTTTCCAACCACTGTGTGCACCTTGAGAGGATTCGTATGAAACGGACCTTCATTTAAATCCCCAGAAATACGTATGATTAATATAAAATATTAAAAAATTTGTATACCTTTTCCTATTTAAACTGTTGGCTTTTTCTGGCAGACGTTTTTATACAATATTTACAGGATTTTTACATTTTCCTCTCTGCTCTGCTTTTAATAAAAATGTTGCGGTTAAATTTATCTACGTGGCGCAAATTCAGTTTATGGACCGCACAAAATTATACTTTAACCAAAAAAAAATAACAAAATAATAAAAAAAGAAACCATAAAAAAATGTTTAACGTGTAACATGAACATTGGAAATATTCCTTCCTACAAACAAAAAAAGTCACATTCATTTTTAAAAAGATCATAAATATTTAAAGTTGAAAAACACAAATGTGCGACTAAACTGACAAAATGAAAGCGAAATTTATGTCCTTTGTGACAAATGGATAACGAGTTGTTTTTTATTTTTTTTTCTAGTTTTATTTGCAATGCAATAGAAATGAACAACAAATTTAATTTGAATGTTGTCATATTAATGTCTGTGTATTTCTAAAGTTAAGTAGAACTTTTTTGTTCGTGTCAGTTGTGTTATTTTATTTGTTTTCTGTTTTTTTTTTATAGATAAAATTTATTTGTGCCGTGAATCTTATTTATTAAGTTTTAACTTTTAAATGAAGTTACAACAAAAAAAAATATTTTATATACAAATTTATACAGTAAATAGTGGAATATTCGCAACAAAGTATTAAAAAGGTTTTCCAAATAGAATGGTGTTTCTCTTGCCAATTAAGGAACTAAAAATAAGTTAAAATAAATCAGTTATGTCCGAGCTAGACTCACACACGTGAGGTTCCGTACTATGTTCAGTATAACTTGAAAATTCAAGTTGTTTATTTTTGTATGTCTTATGGGGCACCCTTTAATTTTAAAATTAAGGACATATTTGCGAAAATTGCATCATTATTAGAACACCCTATAAATCGTAGTAATTAGTGTTATAGCGGCCATGGTAATACACTTTATATAAAAATATCAGAAGCCTACCTATTGCGGTTCAAAAAATATGGTAATATTCGTGAAAAATTTCGCTAATGGATACCCTTTAATTATTAGTAATTGTTATAGCGGCCGAAGTAACACATCCAATATAAACACTTCAAGAGTCTTACGGTTTATAAAATAAGGCTATTTACGTACAAATCATATATGTCACTGTCGGAACACCCTTTAATAGTATTGTTTGTTATAGCGGCCATGGCAATTTTCTTTCTATCAATATATACCTACTACGATTAAAAAAATAAGTCGCCAGACGTGAAAAACATGTCACTGTCGGAACACCCGTAAATTTTTAGTAACTGTCATATCGGCCGTTGCAACACATCTTCTGTACAAGAGTCTACCTATTACGGTTCAAGAAATAAAGCGCTATATATACAAATCACGTCACCGTCGGAAAACCCTATAATAGTAATACCCCATCTGTGCAAATTTCAACAGTCTACCTATTATGGTGAAAAAGTTAGGCTATATTCATGCAAATTACGTCACTGTCGGAACACCCTTTAACCTTTACTATTTGTTATAGCAGCCATAGTAATACACCTCCTGTAAAAATTTCAAAATTCTACCTATTATCGTTCAAAACTTAGGCCATATACATGCAAAACACGTCACTATCGGAACACCCTTTAACATTTAGTTTACATTTTGTATACTTGTTTATAAAACAAACATAGTTTTAATTACTGTCTGCAGATTTTAAGAGGTTGCCTCCTACAGAACTAAACGTAAATAACACTTCACTTTCGGGACACCCTATAAGTATTATTATTTGGTGCTATAGCGGCCACAGTTATAACCTTCTTTAAAAATTTCAAGAGTCTACCTATTATGGTTCAAAACTTAGGCCATAAACATGCAAATCACGTCACTCTCGGAACACCCTTTAATTTTTAGGTTGCTTTTTTATACTTGTTTATATAGCGAACTAAGTTTTAATTACTGTTTGTAAATTTTAAGTGTATGCCTCCTATAGTTCAAGAAATAGACAAATATACGTCTCTAACGGAACACCCTATAAGTGTTAGTATTTGTTGCTATAGCGGCAACAGTTATACATCCTCTGTGAAAATTTAATGGGTCTACCTATTATGGTTGCATAGATAAAAGGCACTGACAGACGAACGGACAGACATTGCAGCGAAATCAATAGGGTTAAGTTTTTACCCTTTGGGTACGGAACCCTAAAAACGAGATTGAATTTATAACACTTTTAAAAAAGTAGCATTTGCTTCTGATATTATTGATACCAAACATTTTATAAATATTAGGAAGTATAAGTTCTTGAATTATTTGTTGTTTGTATTGAACGTTACTCAATTTAAATGTTTAAATTTTCAATTGTTTAAAGTTTATTGAAAAAATCAAATATAGGAAGATCGCACAGTGAGGCAGAATCATAATATTTTGAAAATTCTGTGACAATAAGGCATAAGTGCCTAAGCCGACTTACTTTTCTTTTGTTTACTTTTTTTTTAATTGTCTAATCGCATTTGAAAAATATGTCTTTAAATGAACGAGTTATATGAATTTGAAAATACAAATTTTTCCACTTCATTTGAAATATTGATTAAGATTTTCCAAAAATATCCTTTGAGTTTTTCTCTTGAAAATGTTTTGGACAATTTTCAAGGCGATACATATCTTTTCCGAGTTTAATTGAAAAATTCTAAAACTTATTAAATTTATAAATTTTCTTAAGAAATACTATATTAAAATTGTATATTTTTGTGTACTGAAAAAAATCATTCTTGCTGAATCTGCATGACTTGTAAACAGTCTAATTAAGCGATGCACACCGGGGTATTTTGCCTATCTAGCTGGACATTACTTTATTTTTTAGTTTATATTGGATCTGAATATTTTCTGAGCACACCTAGATTAATCCTTTGTGGTCAAACGCTCTTATATATATATATATATATATATATATATATATATATATATATATATATATATATAGCAATAAAATAAGAAAAATCGGACCAAGTAGAAAAAATTCCCCTTAAAGAACTAATCCTACCTCAGAAAAATTCAATTTATTTTTCTTTTAAGTTTTCCCATACTTTTGTTTAGCAAATGCAACTTTTATAGTCAGCAAATGTTCAAAAAAAAAATAAACTTAGACCCTCGCCCGTCCCCCTTTTGTGGGCGGTGACATAAAATATTATTTACAAAATTAATGTAATTATTAAAGACTTAACACCATACAACAAAAAAATTTTTAAGTTTTTATGGTCAGGGCGAGGTATCCATCCAATGATACCCTCGAAATGTCCATGTGAATTTTAAAAGAAAAAAAAATTTTTTTTTTGCTAATTTCCAAACAATATTAATTTTTAAGCTTTTGTGTCGACGAGAAGAATATTAATAAAAGTCATTTTTGTAATTTTTTACTATATAGCACTCTGCTGAAATTTGAAGTCAAACTTAAGTTCGTTTTATTTCCTCTAAGAAAGAATAAATACAATTACAAATTTGGTGACAATATTAAAAAAAATTGGGAAAATTTAATTTTTTGACACCAGCAGGGCGAAATACACATTTTCTAGACAGCTACGTCCGTCATCAGCACTCTTCGTATCATCTAGTTTGAGAGAAAGGAATACGAGAAAACTGTATTCAATCATCAATCGTCAGTTGGTGAGAACGAAGTCTACCAATACCTTAAGCTTCCCTCTTGTTTAATATTTTTACTTTAATATTTACCACCTTATATTTGTTGTTGCTTCAGCCAACCTTCAGTTAGCAATGAAAGCTACTTACATATTTGTTTTCTTCCAACATTCGTTTTTAGTTAATACTAATCTAGTATTAAATCTAACTTTGTTGGGTAAACATATTATACATTTAATATTATCACCTAATTTGTAATTTAATTTATTATTTCTTAGAGAGAATAAAACGAACTTAAGCTTGACTCCAAATTTCATCTGAGTGTAAATTAAATAGTTCGACTAATAAAATTTCAAATATTCAATATTACAATATATAGTATCTAATTTCTGCGTATCTAACAATCTGCGAATAATTAATTTCTTCATAACTAGCTTTTTTGCTTTAAAGGTAATGCACTGTAAGGCTATTAATTTTATAGAGCTTCAGTTATGGTTTATGTAATTACTTTATATAAAGGTACCCATTCCGGGTAATCACTCAGAAACATAGGCTTTATATAAAAATCTAAAATTTGTATAAAATTTCAAAACTATTGTAGAGTACTGTAAATAGCGTTTTAAATTACTCGCTGTCAAAAATAAAAGAGTTTGCAGAACCATTGAATCGTATTTCACTACTTGTTCTCTCTCTTTCTTGGTAATGAGATATTTTTACAGGAGAAAAATATCCTATATTTGACACACTATACTAAGATACCTCTCCATAAAGCTTTATTATAACTCATCTAGCAGTTTTTTGGTGATGCGAACACAAACAGACAGACAGAGAGAAAATCACAGTTTTATGATATGTGTAGATAATTATAATAATTTACATGAGTAACAATAAAGTTTATTTAAAATAATAACAAATTAATTTATTTTAAACAACTTAGAAACCAAAAACATTTTATGACCGACAAAAAGGTTTCTTACTCGTATCTACTAAACGTGAGCATAAAACGTCTTGTTAGACTAACTTCATAATGTTCAATAATGAATTGGCCTCTTTTTTCTTGCACTTGATTTCATGTGTATACAAATATTGTTGTGCTCTTAAATAAAAAACATACAATAGCATTTGCTCTTCTTCCAACCAATGCAATATTTGTTGTTGTTTGAAATTAAATTTCAGTAGTGAATATTTTGTTTCAATAGTGTCTCTTGATATGAAATACTGTTATAGCAGACAACATGTATGTAAATGTATGATGTTAAAAGCAAGGGTTTGTACTTTGTATTTTAGTTATTTTATATTAATTTGCTCGTTGAGTGGTTGAAAATATAAAACTGTAGTAGAAGGAATTTTTTTAACTTTTATTTATGAATAAAAAATCTAATTTAATGTTTTCTCTCAAAAATAACAGATTTTACTCTCAAGAAAATTTAAGTAAAATGAACTAGTGAACAATATGAAATGCTCAACATATTTATTGCACTTGATAAAACTGTCCGGTCAAATCAGGTGCACTGATTTGTGCACTGTTTGCTCTCGTGTTCTCTGTATTTACTGTTTAGTAATATTCAACTACACATACAATCAATATTTGCGTTTCAAAAACATGCAATACTGTACACTTTTTAACATCTTGCGCTCACGTTTAGTATTTACCCATGAAGATAAGAAAAAACAGAAAAAGGTGAAATGTGGAAAAAAATGGCGCAAAAACGCGCCAAGTTTTTTTCTACAGTATAAAAGTAGAGATCGTAGATGTTATGTCCACTTAAACTGAGAAAGTCCATTTGTTTTTGTCTTTCGGATATAAAAAGTAACACAAAAGTACTTCCACAAATAATTTGAAATACAAATTTATGCAAAACTTTTAATAAAATATATGAACTTGTTGATTGCACGGTTGCGTGATTAAATTTATTGCAATAAATTCAAAGTTGTACGCCTTTTTCTACCTATTTTTTCAGTTTTTCTACACAATGTTTAATTTAAGCGCGTCACTACAAAAACACCGTTACCTATTTGAAATTTATTTGTCAGCCTAGAATTTTATGTTCTGTAAGCGAATACTTTTGTTTTCTCGGTACTTGATTTTTTTTTTATTAATTCGCGAAAGCCGGTCATTTGTCCCCTCGATACAAGCAAAGAAAAACATGGTTCTTGTATGGTCACGGCAACCACACTATGTTCTCTGTAACAATACATGTTTGAACAAATTAAAGTTATTTTAAACAATACCTTGGTCACGATAACCAAGTTTTTGTTAACAGTTAATCATTCATTGGTTATACGTACCAAAAAAGCATTTTTAAACCATATTAAAATTCAAACCACAACCTATTTTTTTTTAATATTTAAAAATAAAATTATATTTATAACCATAACATATTATTATTAAACATAGTATATTGAGTATGACTAAAAATAAACAAATAATGTTTGGTTTTAAAAATACACAATTTGGTTTTGGCCTTTTTTCAATTCATAAAAATGTGTGTAAGCTGTTGGTTCATCTTAAACCGTAAAAACATTAAAAACACATTTGTTGTCAACAAATAAATTTGTTTTTTATTATAAATAGTTTTAAATTAAAAATATCAAACGTATAAAAAGGTAAGCAGAAAATATCAGAATATGTATGTATGTAAGTTTAAATGGAAATTTTCGTGTATTTGTTTTTTGTTATTTATAAATATACTAGCTTTCCCCGGTGCGCTTCACTACACTTATCCACATAAAATACAATAAACACTTGAAAGAATAATGGCCAACCTCTAACTCGAAAACGCACACTATTCTCATATCAAAAATGTTTTAGTTTTTATGCAAGGTACGACATTAACCTTGCATAGGGGGTACCGTGATCCACCTATCCGATCCAATCCAGCCTATGTTTTTTCTAGAGTATATGGGTATATGGGTATGCGGATTACTTGTAATTTAGTAGATTATACGGGGTTACTCATGCAAAGTTTCAAGGCGCTATCTATTGTAGTTCGCCAGGAACACGATAATAATTTTTCATTTTGTATGGAGGGTACGACACCTACTATTCCAATTCAGTCTGTGTTTAGCTAAACCATGTACGTTAGTATGGCGGTTATTGGTGCAAAATTCCAAGGCGCTACCTATGGTAGTTCTCCAGATACAGTATAATAATTTTTAACTTTATATGGAATGTACCACGCCCACTGCCCCAATTAATTTTGTATTTTGGTAGAATATACACATTAGCATAAGGGTTAGTCGTGCAAAGATTCAAGGCTCTTTCTGTTGTAGCTCGATAATAACACGATAATAACTTTTCACTTTGTATGGGAGGTACCCCGCCTACTATTCTAATTTAGTCTGTGTTTATCTTGACTATGTACGTTAATATGGGGGTTACTGGTGCGAAATTACAAGGTACTAGCTATTGTAGTTCTCTAGATACACGATAATAATTTTTCACTTTGTATGGGAGGTACCACGCCCACTACTCCAATCAAGTCTATCTTTTTCTAAACTGTACATGCTAATATAGAGGTTCCTGTTGCAAAATTTCATGGCGCTTACTGTTACCGTTACCAAGATATACGATGATAAATATTTACGTTACGGGAGGTACCACGCCCACTTTTCCAATTCAGTCTGTGTTTAGCTAAACTATTAACGTTAATATTTAGGTTACGGGTGTGAAATTTCAAGAAGCTGCCTATTACTGTTACCAAGATATACGATGATTAATATTTACTTTGTATGGCAGGTGCCACGCCCATGTCGAATATCAAAAAAATAAGTAGCCTATTTTACCATCAGTATATGAGGTAATAAACTGTGAAAATTTCAAAAAGATCGGTTTACTGGTGTAGGCAGCTATAGCTTTCCGACAAACAAACAAACAAACACATTTTGTGCTTTATATATATAGATTCATACGTTGTCACATCTAACCATTTAGATGTTTCACATTATATTATAGTATGTTTATATTATAAACATAATTATGGTTCTATTTTACAATGTTATTTTTATGTAAGACAATTATGTAAGACAATAAGACAATAGTTCAATGGCCACAATATTATTATTATGGTTTAAAATAATATGGTTTGTATATAATAATATAACTCAACAATAACATGTTGCTCTTAGATTATGGTTACCTCAACCATGTTTTTTCTTTGCGTGCACACTGGTTGACTGCCTTGCGGCAAATAAGAATTACTTGTAAATATACCAGCCTTATTAACCAATTAATATTTGGTCATCTTTTCAAAGAGTCGAAATTAAGAAATTAGCATTCATTATCCTTGACTTCAATAGCTTTTACTACAACGAGCAGCAGCAATAACTCATTGTTACGAGGAACGTTGAAAAAGGATGTAGCGATCGAGAAAATGCTATATATTCTGCTAGTGTTTACGTAAAGAAGAAAATTCCCATTTTTGTTTAAAAAAATAATCATCTAATTAGCAACATTTTTTTCAACTCTATTGTATTGTATTGTGTTCAACTCAAGTTGTAGTTCTTATATTGTTTGTCTTTTGTAAAGAAACTGCTAAAAAATGATTATGTTGAGTAGTGACTACATCTATTATTTCCATATGTTTCATATGCTTCCTACAATCTATATACCAAAACAAAAAAAAATATTTATTTCATGTTCCATGATTTTGAAAAAACAAATTATAACTGAAAAATAAAATAAATACAGAAAAACTAACAAATAACTACACATTTATTAAAAATCACAAAATGTTGGTTGTCACCCGAAAAGAACATGAACATGCAACCAAAATATAAAATGAATCCCATAACAAGCAAAAGCTTATTTTAGCATATAAAATATTTATTTAACTGACACATGACAAGATAAAATTCTTGCTTTATTTATATTGATTTTAAATGAAAGAAATTTAATATGAAAAATTTTTATGAGCTGAATTTTTAATACATTTTTTTTTTAATTAGAAAAAGTAAAACATTCAAAAATAAAGCAACAACACCTCCTATCTATTACCGACAGTTCATTGATTTATTTTGTTATCTCTTACAAAGTACTATCTGTGTCACAAAATATTTCTTATGAATTTCGTTAGGATGACTTTTTGAAGAAAATATATAGTGATATCTGCTGTCTCTTTCTTAGGGTTTAATTTTAATATATTACATAACAGTGTTGTGTTTTGATGTTTAAATTGTACCGCCCCAATGATAAAATTGTACTAAATTAGCATCAATTGTACCAAGATTTGCCAGTAAGTAAAAAAACACATACATAGAATAACTCGACATTAAAATAGGACCAATTAAAACTTATTTTAAAGTAATGATAACACAGTGCAACACAGTGCAATGCACCTAAGATCGCAAAAGTGAGAAATTACCCGAAAATTTTTAAATTCATTTCGGCTACATAAGCGCTTCCTAGGAAGTTCATATGTTCTAGAAAGTTGTTTATTGAGATCTTAGGTTCATTTTGTAGTTGATTGTTTCCTTGAATTTTGAACGGTTTGCTACCTATGGACCTAAACATGGGGAAAAAGGTAAACAAATTGAATTTTTTAAAGTTTTTTTGCGATTTTGACCTTGAAGATGAAGTTTTTTTGATTTTATATTTTATAGGACAAGAGCTACAACTTTGCCTCAGAGAGTATATCAAAATTTCAAACGGTTTGCAAAATATGACCTTGAGGCCCCACATCTTTGAGGGCCCATAAAAAAAAACCTGGAGGATTTTGGGCAAAACTGGAAGACAGGGGTCTTTCTTTTTTTTTGTCTTTTATGACGTAGTGGTGTCCGTATATGGTTATTTTGCCATGACTTAAAAAATTACACAGTGTGTAATTTATCTTGATTCCTTTACTAACAAATAGTTTACCAAAATACTTATCAATTTTATCAGCAAAAGACTTGCAGTATTTGGAGCTGGTTACTCTACAATTTCCAGCAAGTGTTTGAAATTTCTCAAAAAGTAATTAAAGAGTCATCTAATTACTAGATTTCTCATTAGAAAGAATGAAAAAATATATTAGCGGAATACTGCCGGAAACTGGTTGAGGCGATGCAAAAACGTTCAAACGCTTTAGTGCGGCAAAGAGGCCTCGCAACAAAATTACCTTTCCTTATACATAAAAGTAAGTAATAAAATTCCTAAATATAAATCCAAAATGTTTAGTTAGTTATATACAAGATTGCAGAACTATGAAATTAGAAGTGTACATTTGTACCACTGATGTGTCGATTGTACCAAATTTGCTATAATTGTACCACAAATCCCAACACTGTTACATAACCTTAACGAAGACTTACAATTATCACAAAAACATTTAGCATTAAATCATACTAATATGATAAATAATTATAACACTGTTAAAGTTGAACACATATTTATCTATACATTTATACATATAATAAAATAGTAACTCATTTCTGTCTGTCTGTCTGTCTGTCCTTCATTGTTTGTGTTCGCATCACGTAAAAACTACTAGATGGATTTTAACAAAATTTTTGAGAAGGTACCCTACAAGAACAGTGACCATCAATTGAGCAATCATTTGAGTGTCACTGATGAGAAATTTTTTCTCATTGCGTAGAACAGAGCTACCATCATGTTATGAAGGGCATGGTACAAAAATAAGGCAAACATTTGCGTACGTGTGGTTTTGCATCTCTCTCGAACTTAATAACTCTTTGGACTAATGAGCATATCTCTGTACTGCTCACTCAACTGCTTTTTACTAATCAACTATGCTGTAAAAATTAATCATCGATGACTACTCAAACTAGATAAATAAAAACCCCTCACAGCTGACTAAGCAAAATTGTGCAGAAACAGATTCAATATTATTACATTTATTAAAATACATTTTAAAATTAGTTTATAAATATTTATTTAATATATAATTTTACATATTTAAATATTTTTATTCGTTCAATAATGACTGCGTTCTACTGCCATTCGTAGGCTTTTTTTAAATTCAATCGCTCCCTGCTACTGTAAAAGATCTGAAATATGAAGAAATATATAAGTTATAAAATAGTTTAAGTGGTCCAAAGTATGTATATACCTCGAGGATAATTATCAACTCACATAAGCTTCCCCGAAGCATATTTTTCTCATCTACCTTCCTCATTGTACTTCTCCAGCAGGTCTTCCGAGCAGATTGCGGGGATGTCAGCAGTATTCCCCGACGTTGATTTTATCTTAAGTAAAAATATGTATGTAGTCTGTGAAGAATAAAATAATAAAGTAAAAATTTGAATGAGTTACTATTGCTTGAGTGAAATTTGCTGTCCTTAATTTCAGCCCTACCTCTTCCGCTGCAACAAGGGTCTTCTAGGATGCTGGCGACTTCATGTTAACACATTCTATATTTTTAATAACTTTATTATGCACCAAACTACTTTTTACATTTATTTTCTTTTCATATTTCATATTTATTTTAATATTTTAAAAACACGCGGATATATTTTACAATTTACGACTCAAATTACAGTGGCAGAGTTGTATTTTACAAAAAATTCAACTCTGCTACTCACATTAATTTTTTTTATTTATTTTTGTGTATGTATGAGTTTTCATTGTTCATGTGTTAGTTTCAATCATCCATTTCTTGTAGGGTACCTTAGCATCCTGATTCTAATATAGGATACTGTTTTTCTACAAAAATATCTTATTTCCAAGAGAAAGTAGAGAAAAAGCACGCAATTTCCGGTTTAAAGGTGCTAATAAAACTTTCGGTTTAAAACTGGGATTTTTTCAACACGGTTTTTTTCAACACGGTTACTTTTTCACCACACACCTTTTTATTTTAAAAAGTGGGATATTTTAGAAACTATTACGCAACAGATGGCGCCAGTTGATTAAAATTTGTATTTTTACTTTGTAGAATTACATTGTTATTATAATTTTTTAAGCACCTTTTACAGAGCTTTACAATATAGAGAATGAGAAATTGAAATAAAACAGATATAAACGTTTGTAGTATTTATCCATTGGGCTTTCCTGATTAGATAGTTTCATGGCTTTAATGTTTAAATAATATGTTACCGCAGCCGCACTGTAGCACATATTTTGAGAAGGCAGCCCAAAATCAATTTCTTATGGTTAACAATTTCAAGTGAATTTGAGAGCCAAATATTTACTACTCTATTTTAACTATATCGCAGCGAAAATCAAAAATGGACATAATCGGTATTTTTGTAAAATTAAAAAATTCATATAAAATTTTTATTTTAAAATAATAACAACTTTTTTACTATAAAAGATTTTGATGCAATATAAATATTGTATAATTACACACTGTGTAATTTTTTAAGTCATGGTAAAATAACCATATACGGATACCACTACGTCATAAAAGACCAAAAAAAGACCCCTGTCTTCCAGTTTTGTCCAAAGTCCTCCAGGTGAAAAACTTTTGCGTTTTGCCCTGGAGGACTTTGGGCAAAACTGGGAGACAGGGGTCTTTTTTTTTGGTCTTTTATCACGTAGTGGTGTCCGTATATGGTTATTTTTTTCCGTGTTGCACTGTGTTATGTAACATAATGTCATCCGTGCCTGGAACGGATGCAAGTAGAGAGGGCTACACAGTGGGGAATAAACGATCAACTTTCCGCCCTAGACTATGCGGACGAACTAGTACTGCTGGCTGCGAAGAGGAATGATATGCAAAGGAAAATAAACTCCAACGGCTGCAAAATATGACCTACGAGTCAACGCAAAAAAACAATATTTTTTAGAATTTGATATAAATTTTATACTGGGATGCGTACCTATATTTAAAGTAAATATCCCCCCGGGGGTTCCAATTGTCACTGCAGTAATGGCAAATGCTTTGACGTGGTTCACTCGGGGAAAATGGGGGCACCAGACGCTAGGGTTCCTAGAGCCTAGGAACCTCTTCAAGGCCCGACCAGTGCCTAAAGGACTGGTACCACGGGAATGGGTGGCCCCACAGACAGCTTATCCTCTCTGTGACCGGTTATTGGTGAGGTCCCCTTCGGGGGAACTCGTGGTGGTTGTGGTTTAAGATCGATTTATGTAGGTATGGTGCACAGTCGATCAAGTGTGCTGTTGCACTCTCAACAGACGGAGTTTGGATAGTCTACAAACCCCTAAGCAAGAGGTCATAATGTGGATCTAGGCTTGAATTGGAAAGGCTTGCCATATTTTATAAATTACTATTCATTGTGACTGTATCACACGCAAAAAGCGATTGTAAAGTGTTGTTATACTACACAATGGGGGCGCTAGTCTACACCTAAGTTTCACTCGGTGGTAAGACCACCGTGAGATTAGGCCGAGTAGGCAGGTACTCACGTTAATATTGTTCCACAATTTAAAGTAAATATGTAAGTGTCTTTAAATTTGGCCTGGATTACTTTTAAAGCAAAATCGACCAAAATATTGCCAGGACGCACACAACGTGTGTGGGCACAGCTAGTTTTAAATAAATGGAATTATTGCCAAAAATTATAGTTACATTTTTGTTAAAATAATATACATATTTTACTAGATTTTTTTTATTGAATTGTAAACGTGGGGTAAGCATTTGTCTGTTTCTCTAAAGTTAAAAAGCAAACATCTAATAATTCACCCTATATATTGTTTACCTATTGATTAAATTTAAAATAATAATATCAAATGTTATTTGTATGCTTGTCATAAATTGGGTTTTAAATTACCTAAAATGAAAAAAAATCAATAGGAGTAAAAGAAAAAATATCACCAGAGTTATTAAGTTTATTCTTTTATGCCAACAACAATATAGAGATGGGAGCAAAATACTTCAAGCGTGAACAATTGAATTTGAATTGATAAACAAGTGCAATTTTTAAAGATTTCACCATAAGAATTGAATAAGAGAATAATATGAATAATAGAAAATGCTTTGTAGGAGAGACTCCAAATCGATTAACTCCAGATTAATATTAAGTTGATTGTTTATTGCTTTAAAGATTCTCTTAAACTTGTAATAAGTATTATTTTTCTATTAATTTAGCTATTTTACATTAATAATAATATTTAGCATTCTTTATTTTTAATAAGCGACCTCTATTAATAAGTATTTAAAATATAAGCAGTGTCATCTAGTTGTCGTTAATAGTTTAACAATGCACTTTATTCAACCTTGTTTAAATATGTACATTTTAAGCGTCTTTGTATTGAAGACGACATTTTTGTAAAAGAAAACGACATATTGATGATTAATAAAGTGACTGAGCAGAAGAAAACGTGTTGAAGTCCAACCGTTACAACGTCAGAAGTGGGATAACCTAAAAAATTTTTTCCTTCTTAAGACAACATGGAGTCATCTTTAAATAAAAAGCAATTACAAGACGCATTGAAATCTGTTGGAATTCAGGTCTCGACCAGATCTTCCACAGAAGGACTGCGAAAATTGTTTGCTGAGAACCGAAGTTTAGTCGAAGCCGCATTGAATGAGAACCCCTCTATAGTCAACAGTGAAAACAACGTCGCAGCCTTAGGTGATTCTGCTACCATCGTAGACCCTCCGCTTACCCCTTTAGAAACCGTTGATGCAACCGCCGAAATCGCAGACAATTTCAGCATTAAAACCTCCTCCGCTGCTTTAAATGTTCCTATTTATACACCAGCAAAAGAAATTTTAAAATCGTTTGTTTGCAAAACTGTAGCTGCTGATGATAACACAACAGCTTTACCGACGACGTCAAAAAATGCTGCTGCAGAAGCATCACCAGTAGACAACAGCATAAAATCTTTACCGATGACGTCAGTATATGAAAGATTTAAAACTGAGGCACAAAAATTGGATGACGAAATAGAAGTTTTACGACGACGCACAGTGGCTGAAAATCGTTTTTCGTTGGCCAAAAGTAAATTTTTTTTTTGTCACCGATTTTTAAAATTTTTACGTCATTTTGTAGTTAATATATCCAAATTAAGGTAGCCAAAAAATTATGTTAAAATATTGATAATTGTGGGCGTGGCATGCTGTCAAACTCAACTTTTTTTTTAATTTCTGAAAAAGGTGTTTTTCTTTGGTTTTTTATCAAAATTAAATGGTTACTACTCGCAAGCTATCATCGATAATGGTCTGCGTTTTTTTTATAATGTTGGTAGGATTATTGTCTTTAGTTGTTGAAAGTAGACACAGCTCTAGCGTTTAATATTAGGGGCGTTATGAAATATTTATGAAACTACTATATTTTCCTAAAATTTAAACTTTAGTGGAATAGAACTTCTAGGGAACAATAGGGAACAAGAAACGTATACAACCACGAGAAAGGTGAAAGTGTCCTCTTTAAGGCTATATATACTTTTGCACCCGCCACGAGCCGCCTGTAGAACACTTTTTTCATTTTAATGAAATTACGCGAAAAAAAATCATATACAATGGTGTATTAAATTTTCACTTTTTTGCCTAAAAGTTTATTTTTTTAGTTTAGGCTACGTATCTAAAAAAAAATAAATATAATACCTTCGAAAGGGTTTAATAGCTTTGTTTTGATCAGCAAAAGGTACGTAATAAAATTATCACAATGGTCTCTACAGGAAGCATGTGATCTCTTTCTAAATTTACCTGTTATCAAATGTTAGGGTCAACCAAAGTCATAAACAATTTTATAACAATAATTGCGACATTAAACCACTAAAGTACCACTAACCGCTACCTGCTATGAAATTAAAGATCAGTGTGTGAAGAACATGTATCTAAAAATTTATAAAAGTACGGATTCGTTAAGGGATTACTCATTAATAACTTAATCCTTTAAGTGTACGGATAAAACATAACAAACGCAAATAAAAATATTCAAAAGAAAATGAAGAGCTTCAGTTATAAAGAACTGGCCGAAGTGTATTTTAGAAACAAAAATCAGGAAGATGTTCTTAGTTACGTTAAAATAAAATTAAACTTAAATTCGTGTAGCACCGAAATGCAAGAGCAATTATATAATTTCGTCAAAGCACTAACAAAACGCTACAAAGAAGTTATGTACAGTAAACAAAAAATTTATATAAAAAGTGCAAAGTGGTTAGAAGGTCAACTTACTGTCGCTGCAGAAACAGCAAAGCAAGATAAGGCTGGAAGACCACGCAAATCATTAGTGGACAATTGCAGCGATAGATATAAGAGGCGAAAGCTTAAAATTATTAACGATGCCTTTGGTTTTACAAATATAAAAGAATCTTTCCTACATCAATTACGATCACAGAACCAATTTACAAAAGTGGATATCATTGAAAAAGTTGTTAAAGCTAGTCCACCGAGAACAAAATGGATTCTTAAAAGTATACCAACTCCGAATGATGCAATACAGTACACAAATGAGGAGGCATTAGCATTATTTCTGGATTTGAAATTAACAAAACAGCAATATATTAAACTCAGACTGCGTGCGATTGAAAAAGGCTCAAAGGACACTATTACAATCACACCAATTTCGGCAGAGGTACAACTACAATCTCTACTTGATCACACAGCCGCACGCTTGCTGCAATCAATAACAGGAAATGAGTTGAAGAAATACGGAAACACAAAGTTAATTCTTTTTTGTAAATGGGGATGTGATGGTTCTTCGGGACAAAAACAATATAAACAAGCTGTATGTGAAAATATTTCTGACTCAGATATGTTCATGGTATCATTTGTACCATTGCGATTGAAAAAGATTTTGGAAGATTCAGAGCCTTCGACTAGTACAACGCAAACAATGGATATTTGGAAAAATGAGACACCATCTTCTACGAAATACTGCAGGCCAATCAAATTTCAATTAAAAAAAGAAACAAATGATGTTATTAATAAAGAAATAAGTGATATCAAGGCCCAGATTACAGCACTACAGCCATTACAATTACAGTTAGATTGGCAGCAAATTGAAGTAAGCTAGCAGTTAGTTCTGACAATGATAGATGGAAAAGTGGGTCAGGCTTTGACTAACACGAAGGCTGCATCCAGCTGCATTATATGCCAAGCAACATCAACCCAATTAAACCAAGTCCCAGCAAAATCATTAGATAATACCGATGCATATGAATTTGGATTATCACCACTACACGCAAGAATACGACTTATGGAACACATACTAAAAATCAGTTATGATTTGGATTTCGGGTCTCCAGGATCAATAAGAAACAACGTGACCAACAAAGAGTTAAGAAGTTCAAAAAAGAAACATGTTCAAGATGAATATCGCAAACGTGGACTGATTATAGATCAGCCAAAACAAGGGTCAGGCAATACAAATGATGGCAATACCGCAAGAAGATTCTTTTCAGATCCAGAATCAGCATCTGAAATAACAGGAGTGGATTTCAACCTTATTTTCAGATTTAAAATAATACTAGAAGTACTTGCGTGCAATGAAGAAATTGACTGTAGAAAATTTGGAGATTATACTAAGGAAACTGCAAAAATATATACAACTAACTACCCATGGAGAAATATGTCTGCAACAGTTCACAAAATCCTTTATCATGGTGAAGATGTCATTAAATATCATTTGGTGCCACTTGGAGATCTATCAGAGGAGGCTCAGGAAAAAAGGAACAAGGATTACATATTTTATAGAGAGCACAATACTAGGAAAATTTCACGGAATTCAACAAATGAAGATCTATTTAATATATTATTGGCAACGTCAGATCCGTTCATATCCAGTATTCGAAATCAATGGAAAGTGGACCATCGGGATTTAGATGAAGAAGCCAAAAAACTACTAAAGAACAGAAATAGCACAGAACAAAATATGGAATATTTGCAATTAATATTTAAGTCAAATGAATAAAAATTATATTTTCTTGTTGCTTAACCAAAAAAAAAAAAATTTATTTTGGGGGAGGAGGGGGGTGAGGTGAAGGTAGCGCAGAAGATCCGTGTACATTTTCCATTCGTCATGAAAGCTTAAAAATTAATTTTTTATGCAATCTAGGCTTAGGTAATACAATTTGTTAATTATTGACACTATTTTTCATATAATATGCTATATAAGCGCCCACAAAAAGGGGGCGGGGTCCAAAAATAAATTTTTATGATTTTCTGGCTCCAGGGTAAAGACCTTGAACCTTCTTTGACATAAATATGTTTCATTTGCTTAACAAATTTACAAAAAAACTTGTAAAAATGTGTAGTTTTTCAGGGGTTGGTTTAGTTCTTCTTAGGGGAATTTTTTTTCCCCTGGTCCGATTTGGCCCATTTACGAACTTAGCCTGCCCTATCCTTCAAGATATATATGTACCAAATTTCAAGGGTCTAGCTCTTTTCGTTTAGACTAATTCGTGTTCATACAGACAGGCGAATGGACGGACGGCCGGATGGACAGACGGACGTATGGGCAGACGGACATAGCTATATCGTCTTAGATATCATCACTGATCAAGAATATATATACTTTTTTGGATCTTAGAGGGATATTTTACTATGTTACACACAGAATAAACCCATATTTTACTCTGAAAGTTAAAAAAATTAAAATATTCAACTTTGACCTCGAATTCCTTAAAAAGTCCTCAATCAATTTTAATGTAATTAAAACTGAATCAAGCTGAGCTAAATATCTATCCATTAAAAAAAAAATTATTTCAATATTTTGATCGGTTCAAAAGTTACAGAATTTTGGCCAACGAAAAACGATTTTCAGCCACTGTGCGACGTCATGAAGTTCTACGCTTACGCAGAGAAATAGAACAAATGGAACAAAATGTAGAAACTGCGCAGCACAACTCAACCACTTGTGAGCGTGTTGTTCATTATCAAGATATTGAACATGCTATTGTAAAATTTAGTGGAGAAGATCGTTCGTATGGAATAGTAGAGTTTTTACGAAACCTTGAGGAGTTGTTAGAGCATGTAAATGCCGATGAATTACTTAAATTTATAACGCTACGAAATTCCTTAATTGGCTCGGCAAGATTAATACTTGGAAGAGGAGCAATGTCATATGCAGAACTTAAAGCAAAACTCATTAAAGAATTTGGATGTTCTTTTAGCCGGCAAGAAATTTACAATACATTACGTCGCAAAATAAAAAAACCAGAGGAGAGCGTTCGCCGATATGTTATGGAAATGGAATCTCTTGCTATGCGTAGTGATGTGACAGACTTTGAGCTCGTAGCGTTTGTACAAGAGGGATTGCAAGGGCGTATATCAGATTTTATTCTCTTTGCTGCAGCAAGAACAATGGATGATGTAAAAAATGCTATTCAAATGTACGAACAACGGCAAAGTATTAGAGGGGACGAGGTTAGTTTAGCAGTTACAAAGGTAAATACGAATGAAGTGAAAACAAATGCACCAAAAACAAACAACGATGGTGTACAATTGCTCCAGAATGGGACATATGAAACCGCAGTGTCCGTATGAAGAGAGACCAATAAGCGTTTGCTTCAACTGTTGGCAAGCTGGACATGACCGCAAGTCTTGTAAAAACTCAAAACGTGTGCAACAATTAAAGACGACAGTTGCTGCCATTGCGGAGGACGATGCAGCGGCAGCGAATGAAAATGCAGAATTTGTTAATTATATTAATACGGTATGTTTAAGATTTTTAGACTGTAATATTAATCAATTTAGTGATTTTAAAACTATTTTATCTATTTTCGATACTGGCAGCCCGGTAAATTTGGTACGCGCATCTGAAGTTCCGTTTAAAATAAATAATGAAAAAATGCAAACTAAATTTCACGGTCTTGATAGAACATACATAAGTACTTTCGGAAAATTGAACTCTCAAATTGTATTTGGAAATCAAATTCACTCTATAATTTTACTTGTTGTGCCTGATGAAACATTACCGATTCCTTTATTATTAGGACGTAATTTTCTCAGCAAATTTAATATCCGTCTATGTTTTATGAACAAATTACAAAATATCGTGAATAAAATTAAAGTTAAAGAAGATCATATTGCGTATAAAAGTCTATTTTTTTGTTCTCTAAATTCCGATGTATCTGAAAAAGTAGTGGCTAGAATTGTAGGTCATCTTCCCTCAGCAATAAGTGTTGATTCAGATAATTTTACAAATGTTAGTGAACTGCAATCATCGCCAGAATTCGAGCTAGCTGTGAGTCAGATTATGTCCATTAATTTAAACTCTGAACGTGATAATTTAGATATTAACCCGAAGTTAAGCGGTCGAGATATTGATATTGTTAAAAATATAATTAAAAATAATTACTTAAACTCCAACGTTGAACATATTCCTAGTAATTATAAAATGACTATAAGGATTAATAGTGAAAATCGTTTTTATTTTCGGCCCCGTAGATTGGCTATTGCAGAACGTGAGGCTCTTAGGCGAATTGTTAAAGAATTATTAGAAAATGGAATAATTAAACACAGTGAATCACCCTTTGCATCGGCGGTAGTAATGGTTTTAAAGAAAAATGGAGATTACCGTAAATGCGTCGATTATCGTGCTTTAAATAAAATTACTGTGCGGGATAATTTCCCATTGCCTCTCATTGAAACTTGTATGGAGTACTTAGGCGGCAACAAATATTTTTCAACCTTAGATTTAAAAAATGGCTTTTTCCATGTGAAATTAGATGAAGAGTCAAAAAAATATACGTCATTTGTAACGCCTGATGGTCAGTATGAATACAATTGCATGCCATTTGGACTGAAAAATGCACCGGCAGTCTTTCAGAGGTATATTCATTACGTTTTACGCGATTTTATTGAGTCAGGAAAAATAATAGTCTATCTAGACGATATATCCATTGCAACTAAGGATTTTGATACACATTGTAATTTATTGTCAGAAGTTTTACAACGATTATCAGGTTTAGGTCTAGAATTAAATATAAAAAAATGCAGTTTTGCCTATAAAACCATAAACTATTTGGGGTATACAGTAAATGAAAGTGGTGTCCTTCCTAATGATTCTCACCTGAAAGCTCTTGCGCAATATCCCCCTCCGAACAATTTTAAACAATTGCAGTCGTGTCTTGGACTTTTTTCATACTTCAGAAAATTTGTAAAAGATTATGCAAGCATTGCACATCCTCTTCTTCGCTTGCTTAGAGATGGTAAAAATTACAATTTTGATGAATTATGTAACCAATCATTTTACGAGCTAAAGGAAAGATTAACAAAACCACCAGTCTTAGCAATATATAATTCTCAAAATGAAACAGAATTGCATACAGACGCGAGTAAAGTGGGATTCGGAGCTGTGTTATTGCAAAAACAGAAAGATGGAAAGTTTCACCCTGTTTTCTTTTTTTCTAAGTCCACAACAGCATCTGAGTCTCGCATGCATAGTTTCGAGCTTGAAACCCTAGCTATAATATATTCGCTAAAACGTTTCGATATTTATCTAAGGGGGATACCTTTTAAAATAGTCACTGACTGTAATGCTCTCGCACTTACTTTAAACAAGAAAGATATTAGTCCAAAAATTGCTAGGTGGTCTTTACAAATGGAGCACTATGACTATAGAATCGTACATAGAGGAGGAGTGACAATGGGTCACGCAGATGCGCTAAGCCGATGCCACGAATTAACAGAGCCACCAAATGTTTGTTGTGATGTTATTATAAATAAATTGCGTGACGGATTGACTGAAGCAAACAACAATGATAGACTTCCGTATTCAGAACACAAATCTTCTACCCAAATTATTAATAATTCGACTACCGATATTTTATACAGTGATGCCGACCTCACCCAACCGAATACTTTAAAGTGCAAGACTCTGAAATCAGAAAATATATGTGCGACTAAAAATTGTAATGTGCCTACAACCGCCCTTTTGTATAACGACTCCGATGCTACCCAATCAGAAGAACTCAATGACTTTGAAATACCGAACGTTATACCTTGCAAAACAGTCAATATTTCCGAAGAAGATCTTAACTTCATTATACAAGTTACTCAAAACAGAGATGATGATATCATAGCTACTAAATTACGCTTAGAAAAGGAAGAAGTGGCTAATTTTAAACTTATAGACGGTATAGTCTTTCGAGACGATAGCAAAGGGAATTTACAATTTTACGTTCCACGCGAACTAGAGGAAAATGTCATTAGACTGATACATGGAAAAATTTGCCACTTAGGTATTGATAAAACGTATGAGCAGATAAGGAAAAACTACTGGTTTAAAAATATGAGAGGAAAAATTGAAAAATTTATAAAAAACTGTTTGCGCTGTATCATGTGCTCGCCTCCGATTAGAATTCATGAACAGAATTTATATAACATTCCTAAAAAACCTCTACCATTCGACACGATCCACATTGACCATTTCGGCCCACTTCCCTCTGTGAACTCTCAACGAAAGCACATTTTGGTTATAATTGACGGGTTTACAAAATTTGTTAAACTTTTTGCGGTAAAGTCAACAAGTACAAAAGAAGTTATAGCTTGTCTAGATAAATATTTCGTGAATTACTCAAGACCTAAAAGAATTATCAGTGATCGAGGTACTTGCTTTACCTCTTCTGAATTTAGCTCATATCTACTTTCCAATAATATAGATCATGTTCGAATTGCCGTGGCCTCTGCCCAAGCCAACGGGCAGGTTGAAAGGGTGAATAGGGTACTTAAAGCAATGTTAAGTAAGGTCGCAAACCCTCTAAATCATGCAGATTGGTCAAAAATGCTAATACAAGTGGAATTTGCCATTAATAATACTATTCATTCTTCAGCTAAACAATCTCCTAGCAAATTACTATTTGGTGTAGAACAGCGAGGTGTAGACGTAGATTTTTTAACCGAATACTTGCAAGGGAAAAATGCAAAAGAGAACAGTAGTGACTTAGAGCAAATTCGAAAAGAAGCGTCCGAATCTATTCTAAAATCGCAGGAAAGAAACTTAAAATATTTTTTAGAACATAGCAAACCTGCAAAATCTTTTAATGAGGGTGATTTTGTTGTCATTCGTTATACTGATACTACTGTTGGTAAGAACAAAAAATTGAATGAAATTTTCCGAGGTCCTTACGTTATACATAAAGTATTGCCGAATGATCGATATGTTATTAGAGATATCGAAAACTGCCAAATTACCCAGTTGCCATACGATGGTATAATAGAAGCTTCGAGAATAAGAAAATGGCTAGATAAAATTGATTGAGGACAATCATAAGTCAGGATAGGCCGAGTTGTAATAAGTATTATTTTTCTATTAATTTAGCTATTTTACATTAATAATAATATTTAGCATTCTTTATTTTTAATAAGCGACCTCTATTAATAAGTATTTAAAATATAAGCAGTGTCATCTAGTTGTCGTTAATAGTTTAACAATGCACTTTATTCAACCTTGTTTAAATATGTACATTTTAAGCGTCTTTGTATTGAAGACGACATTTTTGTAAAAGAAAACGACATATTGATGATTAATAAAGTGACTGAGCAGAAGAAAACGTGTTGAAGTCCAACCGTTACAAACTGTAAATTCTAATGAAAGGCAATGTTGACAGTGTCAACATCTACTAGTTAGTAAAATAAAATAGTTTTAGTAGATCAATTTAAGAATCGTTGCACTGTTTTAAAATAAACGCTAACGAAAAACAAGTAAAAGTGCTATATTCGGCCGTGCCGAATCTTCTATACTCTTCACCACGGTGATTTGATTTATACAGACATGTACAGCATTATCCATATTGTTGACTCTTTACTTAAATAAATTCGTATGAGAAAAAATCATTATTCATGAGTTAAAAAAATAGAAGAGAAATGAAAACAAATTCCATTTGCTACAATTGTCGCCGTGTTGTCAGCTACTTAATGATATTGAAGCCGACAACTACATCGTAAACTCTGACATTGTTGTAGAAATACTTATTTTGCTTTTATAAAATTAAAAAACTTTTTCATAAAATTATAAATATTTCCTCCAAAACTTTTTTTTTTGCATATGAATTTTTAATTTGCAATTTTGTGACATTTTCTTTTGTTGAATAAAATAGAAATTAGCCTAAGTTGACTACAGCCACAACGTTTCATTTTTGACAGTTTGTAGTCGGTATTCTGATGATGTCTATGTGTTTAATACACCTAGGTTTTAAAACAGAGATATCATCTATTTAAAAATCAAACGCATTTAAAAAAATATGTTACTCTATATACACACATACATATAGATGTATATTCTTAATATTAAATATACATATGTTATGTTACAGTCATGATTTTCATTTTCAAAGAAATACTGAAATTTTTGTTTTAATTTTTCGAAAATTGTGTGTAAAAATTTTTTGTAAAAATATTATTTTAAAAATTTTTTGTAAAATTTTATTCGAAACTTTTTTGGAAAATGTTTTAAAAAAATTTTTTTCGAATATTTTTCTGTAAAATATCTTTTTGAAAATGATTTGTAAATTTTTTTTTTTTTTAATTTTTTTAAAATTTTTTTTAAAAATTTGATTGAAATTTTTTTGTTAAATTTTGGACCTTTCTCCAATCTATATTGAGTTAGAATGGTCAGACTAAAGCAAAAAGAAATCCTTACAAAAAAAAAATTTCATCATATTGACACATGGGGGTCCTTTTAACTGCTCCTATTTGTCAGTGGGTACCCTGTGCGTCCATTGGCTACCTCTATGCGTATTGCTTTCTATTAAGGTCTCTAATACAAATCAAAGCAGAAAAACCCTACCAATCTAAAAACAAACAAAAATCGCCCCTCGCAGGGGGTTATTGATCCCCCGAGATCTGTATGCACTCCTTGCGATCTACCTGTCGCAGTCTAATATTTATTTGACAAAAAAAGGCAAAACAGAATCGTTAAAGCCAAAAAAAAATTAAAAAAAAAACGCAAAAAAATATAGGTGAGCGTGGTTTTTGGCCCGTAGCCTCCAAAGAAATGATCCGATGTTGCTGAATTGCAATACCAAAATTTTCGAAACTATGACTGACTGCCTTGGCAAATGACATTACCACACTAACACGGACAGACGGACATCGCTTAATCAACTTCTCTATGTATAAGGATCCAGAATATATATACTTTATGGGGTCGGAAATGAATATTGTAGAAATTACACACGGAATGACAAACTTATATATACCTTTTCCACCTGTGGTGAAGGGTATAATTATACAATAGAGTTAATTAATAATTATACAATAGATTGATTATTGTTCAAAATTAATCAAAAAATTTAATATTAACCAATACATATTTAAAAAAGTCATAAAAGTATTACTCTAACCTAATAAAATTACTTAAAAAACCATCCAATATATTTTTTTTGAGTGGATTGACAATATTTGGTGAAAATTGTTGCTGTTGACATTTTGTTTAGCTATAAATCGATATGCTTTCTTAAATAAAAATATCGGTGATATAGATAACAATACGTCTGAAAATAAAATTATAGAAAAAAACACTTCCGAACTAACTTAAGATGAAATAAAAAAAAAAAATTTAACAACATAAAAGAAAAGATTGTTTTTACAGCAAAAAAAAAACAACGAATTTGAATTTTTTTCGTTCAAATGATTAGTACCGTTTTACTGATTTTAATTAAAAATTCATTATTTTATAATTTAACTAGTTATGCTTGGCGGGCATAGCTAGTCCTGATGATATATTTTTGCTTTGAAAGTAGTTCACACCAAATTTTAAGACTCTTGCTGGTATAGTGATTCAATTATGACTTGTATTTTCTTTATATGGAGGTACCCATCCCTGTATAAAATTTATATACAATTAGCAGTGCCCGCCACGTCGTGGGCGTCCTGACAATATTTTGCTCGATTTTGCTTTGAAAGCATTCCACACCAATTGTAAGACTCTTACTATTATAGTGCTTCAGTTATGGTTTATGTATTTGCCTTATATAAAGGTACCCATCCCTATACAAAATTCTAAAAGTTATATGAAATTCTAAAAATTAATGTAAACCTCTGTAAAAGATGTTTAAAATATTTAAATAATAATGTAATACCACAAAGTAAAAATACAAATTTCATTCCATTGGCGCCTAATGTTGCGCAACAGTTTTTAAAATATCTCACTTAGAAAAAAGGTGTGTTGAAAATATCCCAGTTTTAAACCGAAAATTTCAGTACCTTTAAACCGGAAATTGCTTTTTCACTGCTTTTATCCAATTCCAATTTTTCCAATTGCATTCCATCGATTTTCTGTTTTTTCACTTTTTTTTAATGTCAGCGCTCTTTTTATTGTTAAGATACTTGAATAATTGATTTTTGGTACTGAAAAAGTACATTTTGCTGCAATTTCCTGCTTTTCGGTTGGAGTTCAAGCTATAGAAATCCTTCACTTGTAATTCCGTAGTTTTCAAGATTCTACCCAATCTCGATAATTATGGATTTTGACTCTTTCCGATAGATTCAGAAAACTTTTCTTGCGCCTATTTTACTAGTGTTAATTGAAAAGTAAAATTTTTCTTCTACTATTATTTCAATCAAATTCGGCTACATCTAAAAATTTTTAAATAGAAATTGGTTCTAACGTATGAAAAAATATAAAATTTTTGGTACACTAAACAAAAATATTTGCACCAATTATAGTTCTTAATTAGATTAAGATTAAGCATTTAATTAAATAATTAATAGATTCAATTATTTATTTAATCAAGAACTGTTTTGGTCGGTTTGAAACGAATATATAATAGAATCAATTAAGAAATTTAATTGAACATTAACTAATAAAACTTTTAATTGGTGCAAAAATTGTTTCTGTGTAAATAACCTTTAAAACTTATAGTAGTAAATACTAAAGCACTGCTTGAACACAAAAAGAAACAAAGCTCATGAGATACTCATCGTAATGTTTCATTGAATTCATGTCTGTTAATTGCACACTACTAACGATGAGTGGACACAATAATAAACATCGAACACCAAAGAGCTAAATGTGATGAGCTTGCAAAATGTTCATTAGCAAGTTTGAAGAAGTAAGAGTAAGAATAATAATAACAGTGAACTACTTCAAGCATATTTACGTTTCACAGACAAAATTTTGCTCTAATTAATTAGTTTTAGATACAAATTTAATTAAGTTATTTATTGTTTCAATTATTTTCTTAATTGGAAGATTATTTTGTTATTTCTTAATTAAGAATATATTTGATTCAATTAAAAAATTAATTACATTACATTAATTACTAATTAAAACCATTAATTGGTGCAAATATTCTTCTCTGTTTTTGAGTGAAACACGAATGCAGTACGAGTGTATAAAAAAACGCACAGCATTTTCTTAACAAATCCAAAAGCAATTTCTTAATAAATAAAAAAACTTGGACAAGCAAAACGCACTAAGCCTTATAAAAAAGTTGTACGCAACTGCTAAGCGAATCACACTGAGTGTTGCAAACATGAGAAGATTAAAGACTGCGCTCACTAATATATAAAATTTTTCATGCGAAATTCGAAATCTGTAGTAAACAACACATATTTGCTTGTCTGAAGTATCAATTCTTCAATTCTTTCCCTTCAATAAATTTATTATTCTAATTCATATTTATATATTTGTTTCAACATCAAATTTGTTAATTACACAGAGCAACATTTACAGAACCTTAATTATTCACGTAAAGAAGGAAGTATTAGCGGCAATTTGAAACCGAATTTAGGTAATCAGTATTGTCGTAAAAATAAAACTCCAAATAAAAGTAAAATAAAGACGAACAAGTATTTAATTAAAAAAATTATATATAATAAATTACATGTAGAGATAATTCATAGTTGGGGTACGACGTATGATATATGATTGCGGTGAATAAATTTTAATAAATTTTACGATAAATAAGTTTTAATTTTTAATAAGTTTTAAATAAAATTTTATCATTAAATGGTGACTACTTTTAACCAACATGTAAGTTTTAGTATTTGTTGCTATAGCGACAACAGCTATACATCTTCTGTAAAAATTTCAAGAGTTTACCTATTACGGTTCCAGAGATAAAAGGCGCTGACAGACGGAAAGACATTGTAGCGAAAACAATAGGGTTACTTTTTTACCCTTTGGGTACGGAACCCTAAAAATATCAACAACATAAAATAAAGATTGTTTTAACAGACAGAAAGAAACGACAGAAGAAACTAGCTGTGCCCACCAAGTCGCAGGCGTCCTGATGATATTTTGTTCAATTTTGCTTTGAAAGTAGTTCACACCAAATTGTAAGACTCTTAATTGTATAGTGCTTCAATTATCGCATATGTATTTTCTTTATAAAGAGGTACCCTTCCCTAGATAAAATTCTAAAATTTATATAAAATTCTAAAATTATTGTAGATTTCTGCAATTAAAATATCCCGCTGTTCGATCAGATTATTCATGCAAACGTTTAGTAAATACTTTCATTGGGACAATCGAAATCTGCAGTCCACAACACATACTTGCTTCGTTCATATGGGTGCATACATAGTCTTAAGTATCAATTTTATATGACCCTTTCCTTATAATAAAATAAACATTCCAATTAATTTTGTTTTCTAAATTTATCATCATTTATCTTCAATGAAGACACCCAAGTATATAATTCTTGCAAAAAAAACCGACTTCAAAACAGATATAAGGGCACAAATTCTAAACTAAAAATTTAAGAAGTAATCTGTAAGATTTAGATTTAAACCAAATAAAATATGCGCCAAAATTAGAGGGAAAAGAAGTAAAGACTATGTGAATGTCAAGCCTCTCCCTATTACTGTTCAAAAGTTAAGCAATTTTCACCAGCATCCGTCTTTTATGGGGACACCATTCAAGGCTCTGTGTATAACGGTTTCAAAAATAGGGTCACATAGATCAAATAACATCTCATATTGGGACACCCTTTAATTTACAATTTTAAATTAAAGACATGTTGTTATAAAGGACGTGGTCACAAAGATTCTTTGCAAATTTCAACTGTCTGTCTATTACGGTTCAAAAGT
This sequence comes from Phasia obesa, assembly GCA_949628195.1. NCBI lineage: Eukaryota > Metazoa > Arthropoda > Insecta > Diptera > Tachinidae > Phasia > Phasia obesa. Next base: position 58,858,762 of record OX451216.1, read on the forward strand.
TTGGCCATATATATCAAATTACATGAACTATTGGGACACCCTTTACATTATAATTCCAAATATTTATACTTGTTATTATACCAGAGAAAGCAGTGGACATTCTGCCTAATTTTCAAGAGTTTGTGTTTAACGGTTCAAGAGATAGAGCCATTTAGATCAAATTACATAATTTATGGGGAAACCCTTTAATTTCTAAATTCAAATTGTATATTTGCTATAGTGGTCTTTGGAATACAGGTTCATTGAAAATTTCAGCTGTCTGTCTATAACAGTTAAAAAGTTTAGCGACATACATAGAATTACATTAACTATTGGGACACCCTTTTATTTCCAAATTCAAATTTTATACTTTTTGTTATAGCTGACTTAGCAATACAGGCTCTTTGTAAATTTTAGCGGTCTGTGTACAACTGTTCAAAAGTATGGCCATATACATCAAATTAAATGAACTATTGGAGCACCCTTTAATTTAAAACTTTATTAAAACGGTCATAGTAATCGACATTCTGTAAAATTTTTAAGGTTTTGTCTATAACGGTTCAAAAGATAGGCATATATAGGTCAAATTACGGCACCTATGGGGACACCCTTTAAATTTTAAATTTATTTTTTTATTAATTTCTGCCGTTGGAAGCAATATCGACACGCAATTTTTTAAAATTTTAAATTGCTGCCCTTTACGGTTCTTAATACACGTAAAAAACATGTATGTTGTATGGGGACACCCTTTAATTTTTAATATAATGAACTGATTTTAAAATGGGACCAACCTGAAAGCATAACCTTTCAAATAAAGAAAAAAAATTTAAAATCGGTTCAGAAATGGCTGAGTTCTGCGGTTACATACATAAAAAAAAGCAACATTCAGACGAATTGATAACCTCCTTCTTTTTTGAAGTCGGTTAAAAGGAGTATTTAAATTTGAATTTCTGGGTATTTTGTCTAGCTTTGTTTCTTTTTTCCTTTTTGCATAACAAACATACTCTTAATATAATTTTATCTTATCAAAGACAAAATAGTTATTAAATCATAGTTCTAAATTATAAATAATTTAATTTATTAAGCAAAAAAATAATTCGAAAAGCAACGAAAAAATGGAGTAAATTGAATTATTATTAATAAATACGCTTTGAATAGGGGATAATAAAAATACATCAAAACATAAAACTTCCCACACTAACCGAGGTGTTTTGTAGAATATTTTTGGAACAATATTCCATAATTACGATTACAAGTAAAACGAACAGCTTAGTTGTGTAAGTTGTAAGTTTGCTGGTAAAAAAAAAAAAAAAACGGGAAAATAAAAGTAATCAAAAAGTACAATCATAATTTATTTATAATAACTTCCTGCTAATGAAATACAAGTAGTCGCATTAGTCTTCCTATTTCATTATAATCTGTTATTAATAACAATTTCCAAAACTTTTTGATTGCGTACAAGTGTTAGAACTCCACCTTTCTCCAACTCCAACCATAAAAAATACAAAACGAAATTCTTTCCTCTAACTTATATTTTATACCACCAAACAATAATAGCCATTAAATTACCAAAACATAGTAGTACGTAATCATTTTTACTACAGTCTTCCAATACACTAGAGTTAAATAATAAATAAACACTTGGAAGTAAATAAGAACAAGTAAAAATAGTAAGAAAACCAAATTAAGGAAATATTTATACACGCGAAATTCATATTTAGATATTTGTATCAACATCAAGTTTGTTAATTATACAGAGCAACATTTACCGAACCTTAATTATTATCGTAAAGAAGGAAGTATTAGTGGCAATTCGAAACTGAATTTAGGAAATCACTATTATCGTAAAAATAAAATCCTAAACATAAAATAAAGACGAAAAAGTATTTTATTAAAAAACAAGTAAAAGTGCTATATTCGGCCGTGCCGAATCTTCTATACCCTTCACCACGGTGATTTGATTTATACAGACATGTACAGCATTATCCATATTGTTGACTCTTTACTTAAATAAATTCGTATGAGAAAAAATCATTATTCATGAGTTAAAAAATAGAAGACAAATGAAAACAAATTCCGTTTGCTACAATTGTCGCCGTGTTGTCAGCTACTTAATGATATTGAAGACGACAGCTACATCGTAAACTCTGACATTGTTGTAGAAATACTTATTTTGATTTTATAAAATTAAATAACTTTTTCAAAAAATTATAAATATTTCCTCCAAAACTTTTTCTTTATATATGAATTTGCAATTTACAATTTTGTGACATTTTCTTTTGTTGAATAAAATAGAAATTAGCCTAAGTTGACGACAGCCACAACGTTTCATTTTTGACAGTTTGTAGTCGGTATTCTGATGATGTCTATGTGTTTAATGCACCTAGGTTTTAAAACAGAGATATCATCTATTTAAAAATCAAACGCATTTAAAACAAGTAAAAGTGCTATATTCGGCCGTGCCGAATCTTCTATACCCTTCACCACGGTGATTTTATTTATACAGACATGTACAGCATTATCCATATTGTTGACTCTTTATTTAAATAAAGTCGTATGAGAAAAAATCATTATTCATGAGTTAAAGAAATAGAAGACAAATGAAAACAAATTCCGTTTGCTACAATTGTCGCCGTGTTGTCAGCGACTTAATGATATTGAAGCCGACGCTACATCGTAAACTCTGACATTGTTGTAGAAATACTTATTTTGCTGTTATAAAATTAAATAACTTTTTCAAAAACTTTTAAATATCTCCTCCAAAACTTTTTGTTTGTATATGAATTTGTAATTTACAATAATAATGTAATTTGTGACATTTTCTTTTGTTGAATAAAATAGAAATTAGCCTAAGTTGACGACATCCACAACGGTGGTCGTGTAGCCATGTAGCTATACTGGCTTCAAAAAAAAAACGTTTACCTATAAACGTGTGTATTTTATTTTTGGCAGTTTTTACCCGGTATCCTGATGATGTCTATGTGTTTAATGCACCTAGGTTTTAAACAAAGATCTCATCTATTTTAAATCAATCGCATTTAAAAAAAAAAAAAATCAAACGCATTTAAAACAAGTAAAAGTGCTATATTCGGCCGTGCCGAATCTTCTATACCCTTCACCACGGTGATTTTATTTATACAGACATGTACAGCATTATCCATATTGTTGACTCTTTATTTAAATAAAGTCGTATGAGAAAAAATCATTATTCATGAGTTAAAGAAATAGAAGACAAATGAAAACAAATTCCGTTTGCTACAATTGTCGCCGTGTTGTCAGCGACTTAATGATATTGAAGCCGACGCTACATCGTAAACTCTGACATTGTTGTAGAAATACTTATTTTGCTGTTATAAAATTAAATAACTTTTTCAAAAACTTTTAAATATCTCCTCCAAAACTTTTTGTTTGTATATGAATTTGTAATTTACAATAATAATGTAATTTGTGACATTTTCTTTTGTTGAATAAAATAGAAATTAGCCTAAGTTGACGACATCCACAACGGTGGTCGTGTAGCCATGTAGCTATACTGGCTTCAAAAAAAAAACGTTTACCTATAAACGTGTGTATTTTATTTTTGGCAGTTTTTACCCGGTATCCTGATGATGTCTATGTGTTTAATGCACCTAGGTTTTAAACAAAGATCTCATCTATTTTAAATCAATCGCATTTAAAAAAAAAAAAAATCAAACGCATTTAAAACAAGTAAAAGTGCTATATTCGGCCGTGCCGAATCTTCTATACCCTTCACCACGGTGATTTTATTTATACAGACATGTACAGCATTATCCATATTGTTGACTCTTTATTTAAATAAAGTCGTATGAGAAAAAATCATTATTCATGAGTTAAAGAAATAGAAGACAAATGAAAACAAATTCCGTTTGCTACAATTGTCGCCGTGTTGTCAGCGACTTAATGATATTGAAGCCGACGCTACATCGTAAACTCTGACATTGTTGTAGAAATACTTATTTTGCTGTTATAAAATTAAATAACTTTTTCAAAAACTTTTAAATATCTCCTCCAAAACTTTTTGTTTGTATATGAATTTGTAATTTACAATAATAATGTAATTTGTGACATTTTCTTTTGTTGAATAAAATAGAAATTAGCCTAAGTTGACGACATCCACAACGGTGGTCGTGTAGCCATGTAGCTATACTGGCTTCAAAAAAAAAACGTTTACCTATAAACGTGTGTATTTTATTTTTGGCAGTTTTTACCCGGTATCCTGATGATGTCTATGTGTTTAATGCACCTAGGTTTTAAACAAAGATCTCATCTATTTTAAATCAATCGCATTTAAAAAAAAAAAAAATCAAACGCATTTAAAAAAATATGTTACTCTATATACACACATACATACATATGTTTATTCTTAATATTAAATATATGTTATGTTACAGTCATGATTTTCATTTTCAAAGAAATATTGAAATTTTTGTTTTAATTTTTCGAAAATTGTGTGTAAAAATTTTTTGTAAAAATATTTTTTTAAAAATTTTTTGTAAAATTTTATTCGAAAATTTTTTGGAAAATTTTTTAAAAAAATTTTTTTTCTAATATTTTTCTGTAAAATATCTTTTTGAAAATGCTTTGTAAATTTTTTGTAAATATTTTTGAAAAAAATTTTTTTAAAAAATTTTTTTTAAAAAATTTTTTTAAAAATTTGTTTTTAAAAATTTTATTGAAATTTTTTTGTTAAATTTTGGACCTTTCTCCAATATATTGAGTTAGAATGGTCAGACTAAAGCAAAAAGAAATCCTTACAAAAAAAAAAAAAATTTCATCATATTGACACATGGGGGGCCCTTTTAACTGCTCCTATTTGTCAGTAGGTACCCTGTGGGTCCATTGGCTACCTCTATGCGTATTGCTTTCTATTAAGGTCTCTAATACAAATCAAAGCAGAAAAACCCTACCAATCTAAAAACAAACAAAAATCGCCCCTCGCAGGGGGTTATTGATCCCCCGAGATCTGTATGCACTCCTTGCGATCTACCTGTCACACTCTAATATTTATTTGACAAAAAAAGGCAAAACAGAATCATTAAAGCCGAAAAAAATTAAAAAAAAACGTAAAAAAAACGTAAAAAAAATATGGGTGGGCGTGGTTTTTGGCCCGTAGCCTCCAAAGGAATGATCCGATGTTGCTGAATTGCAATACCAAAATTTTCGAAACTATGCCTGACAGATTGGTGTGCTTAAATTTTTTGTATCTCTTCTGATGCCTTGGCAAATGACATTACCACACTAACACGGACAGACGGACAGACGGACAGACGGACAGACGGACAGACGGACAGACGGACAGACGGACAGACGGACAGACGGACAGACGGACATCGCTTAATCAACTTCTCTATGTATAAGGATCCAGAATATATATACTTTATGGGGTCGGAAATGAATATTGTAGAAATTACACACGGAATGACAAACTTATATATACCCTTTCCACCTGTGGTGAAGGGTATAAAAATATGTTACTCTATATACACACATACATACATATGTTTATTCTTAATATTAAATATATGTTATGTTACAGTCATGATTTTCATTTTCAAAGAAATATTGAAATTTTTGTTTTAATTTTTCGAAAATTGTGTGTAAAAATTTTTTGTAAAAATATTTTTTTAAAAATTTTTTGTAAAATTTTATTCGAAAATTTTTTGGAAAATTTTTTAAAAAAATTTTTTTTCTAATATTTTTCTGTAAAATATCTTTTTGAAAATGCTTTGTAAATTTTTTGTAAATATTTTTGAAAAAAATTTTTTTAAAAAATTTTTTTTAAAAAATTTTTTTAAAAATTTGTTTTTAAAAATTTTATTGAAATTTTTTTGTTAAATTTTGGACCTTTCTCCAATATATTGAGTTAGAATGGTCAGACTAAAGCAAAAAGAAATCCTTACAAAAAAAAAAAAAATTTCATCATATTGACACATGGGGGGCCCTTTTAACTGCTCCTATTTGTCAGTAGGTACCCTGTGGGTCCATTGGCTACCTCTATGCGTATTGCTTTCTATTAAGGTCTCTAATACAAATCAAAGCAGAAAAACCCTACCAATCTAAAAACAAACAAAAATCGCCCCTCGCAGGGGGTTATTGATCCCCCGAGATCTGTATGCACTCCTTGCGATCTACCTGTCACACTCTAATATTTATTTGACAAAAAAAGGCAAAACAGAATCATTAAAGCCGAAAAAAATTAAAAAAAAACGTAAAAAAAACGTAAAAAAAATATGGGTGGGCGTGGTTTTTGGCCCGTAGCCTCCAAAGGAATGATCCGATGTTGCTGAATTGCAATACCAAAATTTTCGAAACTATGCCTGACAGATTGGTGTGCTTAAATTTTTTGTATCTCTTCTGATGCCTTGGCAAATGACATTACCACACTAACACGGACAGACGGACAGACGGACAGACGGACAGACGGACAGACGGACAGACGGACAGACGGACAGACGGACAGACGGACAGACGGACATCGCTTAATCAACTTCTCTATGTATAAGGATCCAGAATATATATACTTTATGGGGTCGGAAATGAATATTGTAGAAATTACACACGGAATGACAAACTTATATATACCCTTTCCACCTGTGGTGAAGGGTATAAAAATATGTTACTCTATATACACACATACATACATATGTTTATTCTTAATATTAAATATATGTTATGTTACAGTCATGATTTTCATTTTCAAAGAAATATTGAAATTTTTGTTTTAATTTTTCGAAAATTGTGTGTAAAAATTTTTTGTAAAAATATTTTTTTAAAAATTTTTTGTAAAATTTTATTCGAAAATTTTTTGGAAAATTTTTTAAAAAAATTTTTTTTCTAATATTTTTCTGTAAAATATCTTTTTGAAAATGCTTTGTAAATTTTTTGTAAATATTTTTGAAAAAAATTTTTTTAAAAAATTTTTTTTAAAAAATTTTTTTAAAAATTTGTTTTTAAAAATTTTATTGAAATTTTTTTGTTAAATTTTGGACCTTTCTCCAATATATTGAGTTAGAATGGTCAGACTAAAGCAAAAAGAAATCCTTACAAAAAAAAAAAAAATTTCATCATATTGACACATGGGGGGCCCTTTTAACTGCTCCTATTTGTCAGTAGGTACCCTGTGGGTCCATTGGCTACCTCTATGCGTATTGCTTTCTATTAAGGTCTCTAATACAAATCAAAGCAGAAAAACCCTACCAATCTAAAAACAAACAAAAATCGCCCCTCGCAGGGGGTTATTGATCCCCCGAGATCTGTATGCACTCCTTGCGATCTACCTGTCACACTCTAATATTTATTTGACAAAAAAAGGCAAAACAGAATCATTAAAGCCGAAAAAAATTAAAAAAAAACGTAAAAAAAACGTAAAAAAAATATGGGTGGGCGTGGTTTTTGGCCCGTAGCCTCCAAAGGAATGATCCGATGTTGCTGAATTGCAATACCAAAATTTTCGAAACTATGCCTGACAGATTGGTGTGCTTAAATTTTTTGTATCTCTTCTGATGCCTTGGCAAATGACATTACCACACTAACACGGACAGACGGACAGACGGACAGACGGACAGACGGACAGACGGACAGACGGACAGACGGACAGACGGACAGACGGACAGACGGACATCGCTTAATCAACTTCTCTATGTATAAGGATCCAGAATATATATACTTTATGGGGTCGGAAATGAATATTGTAGAAATTACACACGGAATGACAAACTTATATATACCCTTTCCACCTGTGGTGAAGGGTATAAAAATATGTTACTCTATATACACACATACATACATATGTTTATTCTTAATATTAAATATATGTTATGTTACAGTCATGATTTTCATTTTCAAAGAAATATTGAAATTTTTGTTTTAATTTTTCGAAAATTGTGTGTAAAAATTTTTTGTAAAAATATTTTTTTAAAAATTTTTTGTAAAATTTTATTCGAAAATTTTTTGGAAAATTTTTTAAAAAAATTTTTTTTCTAATATTTTTCTGTAAAATATCTTTTTGAAAATGCTTTGTAAATTTTTTGTAAATATTTTTGAAAAAAATTTTTTTAAAAAATTTTTTTTAAAAAATTTTTTTAAAAATTTGTTTTTAAAAATTTTATTGAAATTTTTTTGTTAAATTTTGGACCTTTCTCCAATATATTGAGTTAGAATGGTCAGACTAAAGCAAAAAGAAATCCTTACAAAAAAAAAAAAAATTTCATCATATTGACACATGGGGGGCCCTTTTAACTGCTCCTATTTGTCAGTAGGTACCCTGTGGGTCCATTGGCTACCTCTATGCGTATTGCTTTCTATTAAGGTCTCTAATACAAATCAAAGCAGAAAAACCCTACCAATCTAAAAACAAACAAAAATCGCCCCTCGCAGGGGGTTATTGATCCCCCGAGATCTGTATGCACTCCTTGCGATCTACCTGTCACACTCTAATATTTATTTGACAAAAAAAGGCAAAACAGAATCATTAAAGCCGAAAAAAATTAAAAAAAAACGTAAAAAAAACGTAAAAAAAATATGGGTGGGCGTGGTTTTTGGCCCGTAGCCTCCAAAGGAATGATCCGATGTTGCTGAATTGCAATACCAAAATTTTCGAAACTATGCCTGACAGATTGGTGTGCTTAAATTTTTTGTATCTCTTCTGATGCCTTGGCAAATGACATTACCACACTAACACGGACAGACGGACAGACGGACAGACGGACAGACGGACAGACGGACAGACGGACAGACGGACAGACGGACAGACGGACAGACGGACATCGCTTAATCAACTTCTCTATGTATAAGGATCCAGAATATATATACTTTATGGGGTCGGAAATGAATATTGTAGAAATTACACACGGAATGACAAACTTATATATACCCTTTCCACCTGTGGTGAAGGGTATAAAAATATGTTACTCTATATACACACATACATACATATGTTTATTCTTAATATTAAATATATGTTATGTTACAGTCATGATTTTCATTTTCAATAAAATATTGAAATTTTTGTTTTAATTTTTCGAAAATTGTGTGTAAAAATTTTTTGTAAAAATATTTTTTTAAAAATTTTTTGTAAAATTTTATTCGAAAATTTTTTGGAAAATTTTTTAAAAAAATTTTTTTTCTAATATTTTTCTGTAAAATATCTTTTTGAAAATGCTTTGTAAATTTTTTGTAAATATTTTTGAAAAATTTTTTAAAAAATTTTTTTAAAAATTTTTTTTTAAAAATTTTATTGAAATTTTTTTGTTAAATTTTGGACCTTTCTCCAATATATTGAGTTAGAATGGTCAGACTAAAGCAAAAAGAAATCCTTACAAAAAAAAAAAAAAAATTCATCATATTGACACATGGGGGGCCCTTTTAACTGCTCCTATTTGTCAGTAGGTACCCTGTGGGTCCATTGGCTACCTCTATGCGTATTGCTTTCTATTAAGGTCTCTAATACAAATCAAAGCAGAAAAACCCTACCAATCTAAAAACAAACAAAAATCGCCCCTCGCAGGGGGTTATTGATCCCCCGAGATCTGTATGCACTCCTTGCGATCTACCTGTCACACTCTAATATTTATTTGACAAAAAAAGGCAAAACAGAATCATTAAAGCCGAAAAAAATTAAAAAAAAAACGTAAAAAAAACGTAAAAAAAATATGGGTGGGCGTGGTTTTTGGCCCGTAGCCTCCAAAGGAATGATCCGATGTTGCTGAATTGCAATACCAAAATTTTCGAAACTATGCCTGACAGATTGGTGTGCTTAAATTTTTTGTATCTCTTCTGATGCCTTGGCAAATGACATTACCACACTAACACGGACAGACGGACAGACGGACAGACGGACAGACGGACAGACGGACAGACGGACAGACGGACAGACGGACATCGCTTAATCAACTTCTCTATGTATAAGGATCCAGAATATATATACTTTATGGGGTCGGAAATGAATATTGTAGAAATTACACACGGAATGACAAACTTATATATACCCTTTCCACCTGTGGTGAAGGGTATAAAAAATATGTTACTCTATATACACACATACATACATATGTATATTCTTAATATTAAATATATGTTATGTTACAGTCATGATTTTCATTTTCAAAGAAATATTGAAATTTTTGTTTTAATTTTTCGAAAATTGTGTAAAAATTTTTTGTAAAAATATTTTTTTAAAAATTTTTTGTAAAATTTTATTCAAAAATTTTTTGGAAAATTTAAAAAAAATTTTTTTTTGAATATTTTTCTGTAAAATATCTTTTTGAAAATGCTTTGTAAATTTTTTTGTAAATATTTTTGAAAAAAAAATTTTTTAAAATTTGATTGAAATTTTTTTGTTAAATTTTGGACCTTTCTCCAATCTATATTGAGTTAGAATGGTCAGACTAAAGCAAAAAGAAATCCTTACAAAAAAAAAAAAAATCATCATATTGACACATGGGGGGTCCTTTTAACTGCTCCTATTTGTCAGTGGGTATCCTGTGGGTCCATTGGCTACCTCTATGCGTATTGCTTTCTATTAAGGTCTCTAATAAAAATCAAAGCAGAAAAACCCTACCAATCTAAAAACAAACAAAAATCGCCCCTCGCAGGGGGTTATTGATCCCCCGAGATCTGTATGCACTCCTTGCGATCTACCTGTCGCAGTCTAATATTTATTTGAAAAAAAAGGCAAAACAGAATCATTAAAGCCGAAAAAAATTTAAAAAAAAGTAAAAAAAATATAGGTGGGCGTGGGTTTTGGCCCGTAGCCTCCAAAGGAATGATCCGATGTTGCTGAATTGCAATACCAAAATTTTCGAAACTATGCCTGACAGATTGGTGTGCTTAAATTTTTTGTATCTCTTCTGGTGCCTTGGCAAATGACATTACCACACTAACACGGCCAGACGGACAGACGGACATCGCTTAATCAACTTCTCTATATATAAGAATCCAGAATATATATACTTTATGGGGTCGGAAATGAATATTGTAGAAATTACACACGGAATGACAAACTTATATGTATATACCCTTTCCACCTGTGGTGAAGGGTATAAATGTATATAATAAATTACATGTAGAGATAAATCATCAAGTTGGGGTATGATCACACGAACCATATTATGTTCTTTGTAACAACATATGATTGCGGTTAATAAATTTTAATACATTTTGCCATCACTTTCTTACGATAAATAAGTTTTAATTAAAATTTTATTATTAAATGATTACTACTTTTTTTTAACCAACATATACCATTTTTGCTAAACTTCAAACCACAACCAAAATTTTGTAAGTATTCCAAAATAACATAGTATTTTTAACCATATGTTTTTTTATAGAGACTGAGAAGTTTAAACTGAAATAAAACAGAGAAAACGTTTTTAATATCTATCCAATAGGCTTTCCTGATTAGATAGTTTCATGGCTTTAATGTTTAAATAATATGTTATCGCAGCCGCACTGTAGCACATATTTTGAGAAGGCAGCCCAAAATCAATTTCTTATGATTAACATTTTCAAAGGAATTTGGGAGCCAAAAATTTACAGCTCCATTTTAACTATATCGCAGCGAACAGGGTGATTCAAAATGGACTTAATCGGTATTTTAGAAAAATTAATAGAACATTTTTATTTTTAAAAGACTACAGTGCCTATTACGAGCAACTTTCGATCTTCGACTGTAGTCGAAAGAGTTTATCGAACGAATTTTCATTTGATGAAAATAATGCTGCTGTGAATTTCACTCAATTAGATTATTCACAATAGTACATGTTTATCAGCTGGCACTAAAAATAAATATTGTTTTACTAATTTATAAACGTAAATTGAAATAATTATTAATAAAAATGACTACGACGGTACTTTATATAAAAATTCACAAATACTTACATACATTTTCAATAAGTTTTATAAACTGACACAAACCATCGAAAGCAAAATTGTGTCCGATTGAAAATTCGTTGTACCACGAAATTTTCGACAGTGCTACCAACTCACAATACGAATTTGACATTCGATTTTCGATGTTGGCTAGCCAGCGAAGATCGAAAATCGAATGCAACTCATACTAAGGGCCTATAACTTTTTTATTTTAAATTTTGGAACAATATTAACATGAGTACCTGCCAACTCGGCCTAACCTCACGGTGGTCTTACCACCGAGTGAAACTTAGGCGTAGACTAGCGCCCCCATTGTGTAGTATAACAACACTTTACGATTGCCACCAATCGCTTTTTGTGTGTGATACAGTCACAATGAGTAGCAATTTATATAATATGGCAAGCCTTTCCAAGGCAAGCCTAGATCCATATTATAACCTCTTGCTTAGGGGTTTAGAGACTATCCAAACTCCATCTGTTGAGAGTGCAACACCACACTTGATCGACCTTGCACCTTACCTACATATATCGATCTTAAACCACAACCACCACGTGTACCCCCGAAGGGGATCTCACCAATAACCGGTCACAGAGAGGATAGGCTCTCTGTGGGGCCACCGATTCCCGTGGTACCAGTCCTTTGGGCACTGGTCGGGCCTCGAAGAGAACCCGTGATTTTACTCACAGACCTTTTCTTCCAGATTTAGGCTCTAGGAACCCTAGCGTCTGGTGCCCCTAGTTTCCCCGAGTGGACCGCGTCAAAGCATTTGCCATATTCCTGCAGTGACATTTTGAACCCCCGGGGGTACTTTTTTATTTTAAATATTGTATAATTATAAATTTCATTGTAAGTATAATTATTTAACATAATTTCATCCGTGTCTGTGGGGAATAAACGATCAACAACGCGCCAATACAAATCGTTGACAATTTTTGGCTAACTGGGTAGCATAACAACTACTGACGGTGGCGCATTATAAAAGACATAGATTCGAGTATACAAAAACCAAATCAACGTTTTACAACCTTTGCAATATATGGAATTCGAACGCACTCGTCCCTAAGGCAAAGATTCACTGCTCCAAAAGATGGTTGGTAAACGTAGCCATAAAACAAAAAGTACAAATATTTACAAACCGAAGCCTACGATATATTTTTAAAATCTGGCGGTGTAGTGTTATCACCAACAAACAACTCCTTCAAATCGCTGACGAGAACAATATCAACTTGCAAACAAATAAAAAAGGAAAATATACACTTGGAAAGTTACACAACGAAATATTCCAGGTAGCCCTTGTGTGGAACCTTCAAGGAAACGAGGAAGACCGAAAACTACATGAAGGCGCACAATATTCAAAGGAACCTATGAATCAATGGAGAGACAAGCTTGGAGATTATATGTAGACAGATTATGTTCCTGATGGAATATGCTGAATACACACACGTTGTGTGCGTCTTGACAATATTTTGTTCAATTTTGATTTGAATGTAATCCACACTAAATTTTAAGACTCTTAATTTTATAGAACTTCACGTATAAAAATTATAAAATTTATATAAAATTCTGAAAATTATTGTAAAGCTCTGTAAAAGCTGGTTAAAATATCCCACTTTCAAAAATAAATGGTGCCTTAAAGTATGCATATCGGTAAAATGTGAACTTTTACTTCTTTTTCTCCACTATATAATTGAATCAAGATCCTAAGGTACCTTGTAACGACACGTTTTCCGCTGGTTGCTGGGATAGCTTCAACGGAGTCCTAACAAAATTTTATAAAAATTCCGCCAGTAGTTTTTATGTGAAGCGAACACAGACCGACAGGAAAAAGTTACTATTTTATTATATTTTATTACTAGCTGTGCCCGCCACTTCGTCAGCGTTCTTAAATGTTTTGCTTTGATTTTGCTTTGAAAGCAATCCACACCAAAGACCCTTACATTTCCATCCGTATTTTCTCTCAATGTCGGACAGTTTCATTACATATTATGTTTAGACGAAACTACTTGTACTCTTCTACACAAACATTTGACATGTCGTATTATTTGTAGTATAATGTAAACCGCCCTTTAGGCGAATTAGTTTGAAGTATAGCCAATTTATATTTTTATTTATTTATTTATTTATTTATATATTTATTTATTTAGGTCTATGGATACAAAAAATCCTTACAGACAAGCATAATAAATTAAAATTTAAAAATAATTATATTATTTCAATAAATTACTTAAAATATTTTTAAATTCATTGAATGAAATACTTATATCTAAATTATTTGAAAGTTTATTGTATAATATCATGGATCTATTCAAAAATTCATTGATATTCATGATTGAAAAGGTAATTGTTGTTTCTTAGAGATCTAGAAGGAACATACAGTTTAATATCATGTAGTAAATCAGGACAATCTATTAGACCATTGACAAGATTGTATAAAAAAGTAATTGATGAAATATTGCGTCTTGTTTCAAGAGTTTTTAATGAAATTAATTCACAATTATCCGCATAAGGAATTGGAATTGAAGGTAATGAATTAGAAAAATTTTAAAACGGAAGAGCATATTTTATAAATTTTTTTATACCCTCCACCACAGGTGGAAAAGGTATATATAAGTTTGTCATTCCGTGTGTAATTTCTACAATATTCATTTCCGACCCCATAAATTATCTGGATCCTTATACATAGAGAAGTTGATTAAGCGATGTCCGTATATCCGTCTGTCCGTGTTAGTGTGGTAATGTCATTTGCCAAGGCACCAGAAGAGATACAAAAAATTTAAGCACACCAATCTGTCAGGCATAGTTTCGAAAATTTTGGTATTGCAATTCAGCAACATCGGATCATTCCTTTGGAGGCTACGGGCCAAAAACCACGCCCACCTATATTTTTTTCGCTTTTTTTAATATTTTCGGCTTTAATGATTCTGTTTTGCCTTTTTTGTCAAATAAATATTACACTGCGACAGGATCGCAAGGAGTGCATACAGATCTCGGGGGATCAATAACCCCCTGCAAGGGGCGATTTTTGTTTGTTTTTAGATTGGTAGGGTTTTTCTGCTTTGATTTGTATTAGAGACCTTAATAGAAAGCAATACGCATAGAGGTAGCCAATGGACCCACAGGGTACCCACTGACAAATAGGAGCAGTTAGAAGGACCCCCCATGTGTCAATGTGATGAAATTTTTTTTTGTAAGGATTTCTTTTTGCTTTAGTCTGACCATTCTAACTCAATATAGATTGGAGAAAGGTCCAAAATTTTACAAAAAAAAATGTCAATAAAATTTAAAAAAAAAATTTTAAAAAAATTTAAAAAAAAAAATTTAAATTTTTTTTCAAAAATATTTACAAAAAAATTTACAAAGCATTTTCAAAAAGATATTTTACAGAAAAATATTCGAAAAAAATTTTTTTAAAAAATTTTCCAAAAAATTTTCGAATAAAATTTTACAAAAAATTTTTAAAATAATATTTTTACAAAAAATTTTTACACACAATTTTTGAAAAATTAAAACAAAAATTTCAATATTTCTTTAAAAATGAAAATCATGACTGTAACATAACATATATTTAATATTAAGAATATACATATGTATGTATGTGTGTATATAGAGTAACATATTTTTTTAAATGCGTTTGATTTTTAAATAGATGATATCTCTGTTTTAAAACCTAGGTGCATTAAACACATAGACATCATCAGAATACCGACTACAAACTGTCAAAAATGAAACGTTGTGGCTGTCGTCAACTTAGTCTAATTTCTATTTTTTTTTTTTTCAACAAAAGAAAATGACACAAAATTGCAAATTAAAAATTCATATGCAAAAAAAAAAGTTTTGGAGGAAATATTTATAATTTTTTGAAAAAGTTTTTTAATTTTATAAAAGCAAAATAAGTATTTCTACAATAATGTCAGAGTTTACGATGTAGCTGTTGGCTTCAATATCAGTAATTAGCTGACAACACGGCGACAATTGTAGCAAACGGAATTTGTTTTCATTTGTCTTCTATTTTTTTAACTCATGAATAATGATTTTTTCTCATACGAATTTATTTAAGTAAAGAGTAAACAATATGGATAATGCTGTACATGTCTGTATAAATCAAATCACCGTGGTGAAGGGTATAGAAGATTCGGCACGGCCGAATATAGCACTTTTACTTGTTTTGTATGTATTTGCTCAACACGATTCGTATTAATTTGGGAACTGGGGCTCCAAATAAACGAGGCATATTCTAATCTGGATCTTACATTAGGGTGTCCCTTATAAGACAAAAAATTTTTTTTTTCGAATTTCGAAACGCATACCCTATAATTTTTTTATATATAGAAAATTATACCTAAATATGAAATTTTACTCTTCTATCATGATTGTAACCCGTGGTGACTAAGGCAAGAAGTTTTACATAATACAGTAAATGAGAACAATGAAAAAATGAAAAGATGCATTAAGAATATTTTATTAAGAATATTTTAATATTCCAAATTATATGGGATAACTTCTTTTTAAAGTGTTTTTTCTGCAGTCTGGATACAGGTTTCTGTGTTCCTCAACACAGCGCAACAAAAACTGTTTTTGCTCTTCATCAGCAGTAATAAGTCCGTGAAAATCTTCCACAAGTTTGACTGCTCTTTCAGCAGCATCGTTTACCACTCGTAAAAGACTTACTTTTCGTTTGGCTTCCAGAAATGCAGCGTTGTTTATCCAAGACGCCACATTTGTGCGAAGAAAACTATCATCGATCTGTAATCTTGCAAGAAATACTTTGCTTTTACCTGATACAAAGCAATCAAGTGTTTTAGCTGAAATAAAGAAAGGTTGTAATAAAAGTTGTTATAAAAGCATTCAGTACTAATTTTTCAAAAAATATGATTTAACACAAAGATAACATTAAAAAAAATAAATTTGACTCACCAAACAACGATCCTGACATTTCATTGCTGTTTGGAATATATCGTTTGTTAAAATCCGATATTTCCTCCCTGTTTAAGTTAACAACCATATTTGTTTTTGGTTTGTTATCCACTTCGTCATCAAAAAGTGATAAAATGACTGCCTCTTCACTTAAATACCATAAGTGCTTACAAAACTTACTTAGAACAGCATTCGAAATTGTTTCGTCTATTTCATTATAGCCTTTGACAGCTTTCAAAAAACCCAAATCCTGATTAGGTGCTTTTACAGCTTCTGTACACTCGAGCCATGGCTTTACGTAAATTATCGCAACAAATAAGCAAATGTCCTGCAGAGCACTTTTATCATTTGCATCTATGTTGATCTGGGACTGGAGCAAACATATTTTTAATGAATAAATGGCTCTGGCCATCCATCGTGCTTGGTGTAAGGCTCCGGGGGGCTTGATTTTTATTTTCTTTTCTGGATCGCCATTCAAAAACACAACGCAGAGTTCTACTAATTCACGATAATCTTCTCTTATAAAAGTTTTTTCCAATGCCGCTTTGTAATACCTTAAGATGGATAAAATTTGTTCATCAGGAATGTGCTTTCTAACGAAATCGATGCATGGTTCAATCTTATTCGAATCTATATTTTTCCAATTGTCTCTAGTTTTTTTAAAAAGTGGTATTTCTGGAGATCGAACATTTTGCTTAATTTTGGCTTCAAATACACTTTTAAGCACTAACTCATAAATATGATGACGACAAGCGAAAAGCACCAGGTCTCTGCCCAAACTTTTCTCCAAAAGAGCACAAGCGCCATTAAAACGGCCAATGTTCGTTGATGTTGTATCACAACAGATTATTTGCACCTTGTCAATGAGATTCCAGTCATATAGAGCTGTTCTAATAGCTGTTTCTTGGTGTTTACCAGACGAACTCTCCAATTTCGGTACTGCAAGAAGTTGTTCCTTGTCGCTATAAGAAATTATAATTGGCAACCTCTCCTCTTTGGAGCTTCTCACGTCTAAGCCGGGTAAAAGTTTGCCATCCCAATGGACGGTTATGATATCAGGTACGTTGTTCTTAAAGTCACTTTTTATAGTTTCTGCACGTGATTTTCTCATTTGTGTACGAATTCGCTGAATGGAAGATTTATTTATTGCAAAATCGTCGCATTTCAGATCCAATGCCTCTAGGATAGCCTGAATAATATAGACAGAATCTCTTATACTTAGCTGGCACCTGTCTAAAACTGCGACTACCTTTGGTGTTATCAGATTTTTTCTTCCTCTTTTTGAACTGTCGCTCTGCAAACTTGTGCTTGCCTCTGGCTGGATTTCGTCGTCGTGGGAATATTGTGAATCTTCGGTATCAGAATTTAATATTTCTTCCACGTCTAAAACTTGTCTGCATTCAGCATATGATGTAGAAGTCAATGCAACTTCCGAAAATTCTTGTTGCCTTAATTTTCTTGTTTCTTCGAGTAATAACCTTTTTCTAGATCTTTCCTCTTTGTCTGCCAAGTTTTTATCTATGCCAGCAAAGCAACCCGGTCTACCCGGCTCTCTCTGTAGCTTCAAAAATGCTTTATCCTCTTCTATTTTGATAATTTGAAGGGCAGCAGCATGACCAATATCAAATAGGTTATCAAGATTACTTTCAAAATTAGTTTCACGGGTCCTATAAATATCGAGACTTTTCTTACAATTTTTTTGCAACTTTTTCCAAAGTGTATATTTATCTAAAAGCTTCTTGACACAGTTCGGAATTGCCTTTGTAGGAATTCTTGCCTTCTCCCAAAAAATTACACATTCTCTAATTACTAGATTTGCACTTTCTCTAAGATCGAGCTTGACTTCGCGCATATTGTAAAAAAGCACAGCGAGAACTTGTCTATTAGATGGTAGTTTAGCACCATTAATTTGATGACAAGGCATTCCGATGAAAAAAATTTTTTGTTTTCCACTTCGTAATTCGACGGACATTTTTTAGTTAAGGCACCGAACTTTATAAAACACACTATTGAAATTGAAAATTGCCACCGCAAACAATACATTAATTTGACAGTTGAGCAAAAAGGAGAATCACCTTTTTAGATAAACAAATATATATGAAAGCTTATTTTTTTGAAAGCAATGTAAACGATCGCAAGTCGCCACGGTTTACCATTCTTGTATCAATGTAAAATTTTTTCTGGTCGCTTCTTAGATTATTTAGAAACTTTTTAGCGGGTATGCGCAAAAAAAATGACGTCCAAAAATAAGGGACACCCTAATCTTACATAAGTAGTAAACAGTATTTTCTTAGTGTAATGATCAAACAGATTATCAGAATTACGACGAATAAAACTTAACATTGAATAGCCCTTAGGTAGTATATAATAATTTTCTACCAAACATTACACCTAAATCCACAATTTCATCGCCGGAAGATAAAGTAAAATATATTTGATGACAATAGTATTGCGACATCTATGAAAAGTCATAGAAAAACATTTATTTAAATTAAAAGATAGGCCATTACACTCAGACCAGAAAGACAATCTATCTAAATCTAAATTATTTTACTTCGCCGGCGATTTAGTGCTATGTGGTAATAACGGCGAAGGAGGGCGCTGTGATATGCATTATTATAAAGAAAATTAATGCAGGGATGCCAGCTTTTCAAAGACCAAACGCGTCTACCCAGCGTTTTGTAAAAATAGCTTAAAAGCGCTATTTTAAATAGAACGAATTTTTCTGTATATTTTATTGTTTTATTTGTACTTTAAAGGTAGAGTTTTTATATTTACAAAAATGTTCACTTAGGTTTTATAGAAATATACTAATATTTTCATAAATACATACTTAAATTATAATCACCCTCACCCCTGTTCTGCAATCGGAATCCGAACATTTTCTATTATGCCACGAATTTACTTTTTTTAGTGTGCTGTAAAACGAAATCCGTTATTACTTAATTTCGAAAGCAAATCGAGTATAATTTTCATTTGTTTCATTAAATATTTATATAATATTGTTCTTATATTTCCCGGTGTTTTTAATTTATTTATATATACTGCTTCACAGTAGAACTTGTTAAACTTTGTATTGCATTTTTCTAGATTAATTAGAGAATATTGATCTCAAAAAGTATTTTTTTCATTTCGTTCATTGACAAGATATTGGTACTTTGGTGTTTCTCAATGTAATATGAAAATAAAAAAATAAAAATGCTCGAATAAAAAAGATATCGCTGTCGGCCCATTGTGACTTAAATTTATTTAAACCAAATATGAAAATTATAAAACTATAGTTGTTGTTATTTGTGATAAAAACAGCTTCTGAAATATCACAAATTTTTAAAAATCCCTAAAAACTTTTTGAAAATTTTAATTCGGATCACTACTATTCAGCCTATAAACAAATTAGGCATTATTTCACGCCTAATTTAATAGGCTATTAATATGATTGACGCTTTAAAGAGTAGTATTATCGAAAAAATGTAATTAAGCAATACAATACAAAGGCCAAATGAAAAATATATAAATTTTTCATGTTTAGCCCTTTTCAAACTTAACTTCAAATGTGCAATGTAGTACTGTCCATTTGCAGATCAGGATTTAAAATCAGTAATTTTCAAATATAGTTGAATATTTATTTTTTTTTTCTGGCCATATATTTATTTTTTATATAATACTTTGTCTCGATGTATAGGTTTTTTCGAATTTATTTTGTCATATTTTAAATGGTAAAGGAAAATTGTTAAAAAGGTGCTTAAGGAAAAATTTTCAGAGGTAGCAAAAAGAGCTAAAAATAGCGCGAAAAGAGTTAAGTTGGCATCGCTGCACGGCTGAGTATTCAACTCGTAATCATTGCTTAGTAGTCAACGTACTAACCACTTAAGCTACAGCACCCTCATTCGTGTCACTTTAGCAACAACTTTTAATTTGAATTTAGTAGTTTGCTATACCGGACATAACTATAGACACCTTGTATAAGTTTACGGTTAAAAACAGTCAGCGAAAATCGTGTCGCTATCGGAATACCCTTTAAATTTTAGTTATTGTTGTTATAGCGACTATCTATGAAAATATCAAGAGTCTACCTTTAAGACCATATATGTGCAAATCATGTTACTAGTATAAAACCCTTTATTTTTTACCATTTGTTATAGTTTCCGTAGTAATACGCCTTCTGTGAAAATTTCAAGAGTCATATTCGCAACAATCGCGTCACTATCGGAACACCCTTTTAATATTAGTAATTGTTGTTATAGCGGCTCAAGGCGCATGTATATAAGGTGGCATCGCCGCGTCAACAAATACAATACCAAAAAACACCCATATGCATTTTGTTGATGGTTAAATGTACGGCAGACGTCAAAAGCACTAATTAAAATATTACATCCAACAAATAGAAACACTTCTTCCTTTCTTTTTTTGTTAGTATTTTTAATTTTTTTTAAACTTAAAATATTTTTAAAAATAAGTAAACATTTTTATTTATTTTTGGTTTTAAAAAGATTAACGTATTTTTGACAGCTGCTTTGCACATATAAAAAAGTAAGGCAAAAAATAATTAACTTCGCCGTGCTGCCAGCTAGTAAAATTAATTCGCCTTATAATGTAATACACCTTCTGCGAAAATATCAGCAGTCTACCTATTACGATTTAAAAAATAAGGCCATACACATGGCATAATAATTCAGGTAAAACTGTTAGAACAGCTGTTTAAATGTACTTATCTGAAAATGTCAAACCTTGTATAAAACTGTGTTCGCGCACTTAAAAATTAATAATTAAAAAATAAAATTTTTTATGCTACACACTGCATTGTGGACTATTTGCTGTATTTTATTCAAACCTTTATTTAAATTGCAATGTTTACTTAAAGAAAAGAAAAAGTATATGTACATACATATGCATATGTTTTTAAGTAAAACCTTTCAACTAAATTTAAATAAGCTCGTAGGTGGAAATTTGGTATGCGACATAACCTAATTACAATAAAATAACATGATCAGCTGGATTTGATGCTGCCGCTAGGGCCATATGCAGCCCAATTAATTCCAGACTTGCTTAAAGCAGCCATATCGACTTAAGGGTCGTTAGATTTAGTTCACAAGTACTGCACATTTATTTAGGTGTCTTTCCTATATCTACAGAGTCCTACAGAGTCCCTTAATGTAAAGCAGTCGTATATTGAACCCCACAATGTAAAGGATCTTAAGAATAATGACAGTGTGCCTTGGTTATCCAGGTGACCAATTAGAATAACTTTGAAAACTGAACTTACGCAATTTTAATCTTGAACAAAATGAATTATTAGAGATTGATATTTATAAATTTTAACTTTCTTTTTAACTTTTTTTATTTCTATGTAAACTAGTTTTATTTTTTATTATAATTTTATATTTTTATTATAAAGAATAATTTTTCATGCAAGTGGTTGCAACGCAGCTCATCTTATTAACATTTTTCTTTAAATTTTAGTAAAATATTTGGACACAGTCGGGCAAAAACGGTTTGCTCAGTTTTTTTGAATTCGCCTTGCATATACCTGTATTATTATACCATGGCCATACACATGTAAATCATGTTACTGTCGGCAAACCCTTTAAATTTTATTATTTTTTATAGTGGCCGTAGTAATAAATACACCTTCTGTCAAAATTTCAAAATCATGTCACTGTCGAAAAACTCTTCAAACTTAGTTTTTTTTTGTGTAAATTTCAAGTGTCTGCCCCTTACGGTTCAAGAAATAAGGACATATACGCGAGTAACTAGCCACTTTCGGAACACCCCATAAGTTTTATTACTTGTTGTCATAGCAGTCGTAGTAATACAACTTGTGTAAAAATTTAAAGAGTCTATCATTTACGCTAAATTCCCGAGATGGAAGTTGCTGACAAATAGAGAGACAGTCAGTCGGACAGACATTGTAGCGAAAGCAATAGGGCTACGTTTTTACCCTGTGTCACGGAACCCTAAACCTAATGCTAAAAAAATTCTGGACTAAATGTATCGCTTTAATGATACTGATGTTAAATATTATATATTTTATCCAGAAATTCACGAAACTGTCAAATTCCCCTCGTAATTCAAAATTCTAAGAGTTTTAATGAAATAATGTTCCATGTTTTTCATGTTTGTTTAACTATTTCTATTGCATTCTTTAAAGTTTATAACTTCCACTTTTTCACACTAAAAAGGCGTAATAAAGCAAAGCATTACGAAGCACTGTGGCACCCAATTTTGTTTCTTTTCAATTCGAAAAAAAAAATGAACTGGTTTAGGAGAAACAAGTAATAAAAGAAACAAAAAATTCACAAATAAAAAGTTTAATTTGTACCCACTGCTGATGCTAATCTTTAAACGGAAATTGTAAATTTTTTCCTTTTGCTTGTTTCTGCTTTTGGGGTTATTTGTTGCCTTCTTTTTTTTTTTGATATTTAAATTAACAGTGTGTAATAATCGTTAAGAACAAATGTTAAATACACACACACACTTACAAAAACACAGTGCTATTTTTTACTAGACACGCACTAAAAAAATTAGCGATAGAAAACGCAAACCAAAACGAAAACACAAAATAATGTAGTAACAAACACTTAGTTGGGGACTTAATGGGGGACTGAAAGAAAAAAATTAAATTAAATTGAAACCTGAAAGCATAATCACAGAAATATAATACTCACAGCAACAATTAAATTATGCAGCAAACAATGGGACTTAAAGCAGAAAATAGGCTTTCAAATTATTTTGAGTAAATGCATTATGTTTTAATACAAATGTCGCAACTCAAGATGTAGTTCTCAACAAATACATTGCTGCAGTACCTTAAGCTATCCATACCCTTGACAACAAAAATAAGCAAGCAAATACATATGTCAAATCGGTACAGTGACTATCAAAAACTGTCTTACAGTATGTTCCTGGGGAAAATTTTACATTTTATCTGATGACAAAGGAATAACACAAACCGCCAATTGTGATCGCTTTAGCTAAATTTTTGAATTTGATTTGAAATTTAACAGTGTTAAGGCCTAGTTAGCCGACCGTTACTTTAACGTAACGTAACGTAACACATGTAAATTGTGGTCTTTTGAGGCTCTTGCTTTCGTTTATGCTTTGTTTGTCAATAACTCGATAAAATGTAAGCGAATCTATTTTTATTAGAGGCCCAACTACATATAATGTTCATAAGCTGACTTAAGCAACTGTGCAAATACATACTCGTATAAATCATATGTCGCAAACTATAATTTACTTAACAAAACTTTTCCTTAAATTTCATCATATTTCATTTGCTATAGCAAAGTACAAAACCAATCGCACATTTTTTTTTTTTTTTGGATTCTGACCAAAAATGTCTCCAAGACTATCAAGGATGCCATACATCAAAGGGATATAGCATATACCAGGTGGAAGAGATTTAAAACTTCATAGCTCTATTCAAATTTTTGTGCTGCTAGAAATAATGTTAATAAGAAAATAAACAAGTAAAAGTGCTATATTCAGCCGTGCTGAATCTTCTATACCCTTCACCACGGTGATTTGATTTATACAGACATATACAGCATTATCCATATTGTTGACTCTTTACTTAAATAAAGTCGTATGAGAAAAAATCATTATTCATGAGTTAAAGAAATAGAAGACAAATGAAAACAAATTACGTTTGCTACAATTGTCGCCGTGTTGTCAGCTACTTAATGATATTGAAGCCGACAGCTACATCGTAAACTCTGACATTGTTGTAGATATACTTATTTTGCTTTTATAAAATTAAAAAAACTTTTTCAAAAAATTATAAATATTTCCTCCAAAACCTTTTTTTTTGCATATGAATTTTTAAATTGCAATTTTGTGACATTTTCTTTTGTTGAATAAAATAGAAATTAGCCTAAGTTGACGACAGCCACAACGTTTCATTTTTTGACAGTTTGTAGTATTCTGGTGATGTCTATGTGTTTAATGCACCTAGGTTTTAAAACAGAGATATCATCTATTTAAAAATCAAAAGCATTTACAAAAATATGGTACTCTATATACACACATACATACATATGTATATTCTTAATATTAAATATATGTTATGTTACAGTCATGATTTTCATTTTCAAAGAAATATTGAAATTTTTGTTTTAATTTTTCGAAAATTGTGTGTAAAAATTTTTTTTAAAAATTTTTTGTAAAATTTTATTCGAAAATTTTTTTGAAAATTTTTTAAAAAAATTTTTTTTCCAATATTTTTCTGTAAAATATCTTTTTGAAAATGCTTTGTAAATTTTTTTGTAAATATTTTTGAAAAAAAATTAAAAAATTTTTTTATTAAAAATTTAAAAAATTTTTTTTTTTTTTAAATTTGATTTAAATTTTTTTGTTAAATTTTGGACCTTTCTCCAATCTATATTGAGTTAGAATGGTCAGACTAAAGCAGAAAGGAATCCTTACAAAAAAAAAAAAATTTCATCATATTGACACATGGGGGGTCCTTTTAACTGCTCCTACTTGTCACTGGGTACCCTGTGGGTCCATTGGCTACCTCTATGCGTATTGCTTTCTATTCAGGTCTCTAATACAAATCAAAGCAGAAAAACCCTACCAATATAAAAACAAACAAAAATCGCCCCTCGCAGGGGGTTATTGATCCCCCGAGATCTGTGTGCACTCCTTGCGATCTACCTGTCGCAGTCTAATATTTATTTGACAAAAAAAGGCAAAACAGAATCATTAAAGCCGAAAAAAATTAAAAAAACGTAAAAAATATAGGTGGGCGTGGTTTTTGGCCAAAGGAATGATCCGATGTTGCTGAATTGCAATACCAAAATTTTCGAAACTATGCCTGACAGATTGGTGTGCTTAAATTTTTTGTATCTCTTCTGGTGCCTTGGCCAATGACATTACCACACTAACACGGACAGATGAACAGACGGACATCGCTTAATCAACTTCTCTATGTATAAGGATCCAGAATATATATACTTTATGGGGTCGGAAATGAATATTGTAGGAATTACACACGGAATGACAAACTTATATATACCCTTTCCACCTGTGGTGAAGGGTATAAAAAGGCAAAAACAGAATATTATTCTAATCGTTTTAGTAGTGCTATAAATTCACAACAAACATGGAATACAATTCGTGCAATTGGAGTTGGCAATGCAAACAACAGTGTTGATCCCCAAGTGGACACAAACATGCTCAACAGAACATTTACTAATTTTCCGTTAATTCAAACAGATCCCGATTACTTCGATTTCTCTCCCCATACCCCAAACATAGATGATGAAATAGTAAACGGCCATTTCTGTCTGTAGTGATAACATACACCCGAAATTTATTAAACTAATTTTGCCCCTAATTATCCCATATATGATACATCTGTTTAACTCAATCATAATGACAGGTATATACCCAAACAACTGGAAGCATGCAAAAATTGTGCCATTGCCTAAGGCGAATGGAGAATATAGACCTCTATCGCAATATTATGTTTTCTTTCAAAAGTTTTAGAAAAGTTATTATATAAGCAAATAATTGCTTATTTAATGCGCCTTCAGTGAAAAAAATTGAGTTTAATGGTTCTTCTCCAGTAAAAAAAATGAGTTTAATGGTTCTCCACCAGTGAAAAGTAGAGTTTTTAAAATTGTGCTCCACTAATATCCGACTTATTAAAATAAAATCTCTGGGTTTTAAACGATTGCACGTGACTGATTAAGCAACCAACAATAACCGTATCGTATTATAGCCATTCGAGTGAGACGCAAACCACTTGAAGTCCGAGCAACAGGGACCGCCTGATTGACTTCAAACGATAATGACAATGACGCACGCACGTGTTCCCTGACGCAGAGCTACTTTACGACTGATCGCATATTCCGTACGAAAAGAGTTGTTTGTGCTTTGTGTTATACATACATACATACATACATACATACATACATACATACATACATACATACATACACACATACATACATACATACATACATACATACATACATACATACATACATACATACATACATACATACATACATACATACATACATACATACATACATACATACATACATACATCCATAAAAAGATTGCAATGCAAATCGAAAGTGAACAACTTATTTCTAAATTTACTATAAAATATTTAAAAAAGAAAGTTTCTATTAGGAAAAAGTTACGCATTTTTTATAATCGTAATTCAAAGGAAAAAGAAAAAGCAGTGCCTGCCACGTCGTTAGGCGTCCTGACAATATTTTGCTCAATTTTGCTTTGAAAGTATTCCACACCAATTGAAAGACTCTTACTTTAATAGTGCTTCAGTTATGGTTTATGTGTCTACTTTCTATAAAGGTACCCATTTCTGAATAAAATTCTAAAATTTATAAAAAATTCGAAAATTCGAAAAATTATTGTAAACCTCTGTAACGGAGAGGTGTTTAAAATATTTTAATAACAATGTTATTACACAAAGTAAAAATATAAATTAAATGAAAAATATATTCAACTGGCGCCATCTGTTGCACAGAAGTTTTTTAAAGTATCCCACTTTTAAAAACACAAAAAGGTGAGGTGAAAAAATAAACGCCTTGAAAAAAAATCTGTGTTGAAAATTCCACCATGTTGTAAAACCCTAGTTTTAAACCGAAAATATCAATACCTTTAAACCGGTAAATGCGTTTTCACTGCTTTTTCTCCACTTTCTCTTGGATATAAGATATTTTTGCGGAAAAAGGTATCCTATATTGGAATCTGGATACTAGGGTGCCTCCTCACAAAATTTTGTTAAAATCCATCCAGTAGTTTTTACGTGATGCGAACACAAATGAAAAGCAGACAGACAGACCGAGGGAAATAAGTTACTATATTATTATATGTATAGATGAGTTGAGTGATGCACACCATTGTATTTTTTAGTACTTTCGGCCAAAACAGCAAAAATGTTTAATTTTTCTTTCGAAATTTTCTCAAAGTAAATAAAAATAATAAAATATGTTTTTTAATACATTTTTATTAACAAATCCCATTTATTCAGAAAAAAAATTATTCCCTTACAAAAGTACGAATAAAACAAATGTGCAACTGTGGCCACCTGTAGCCACCTAAAGGTCTTCAATAAGTTGCTTAAGCATTTCACATACTTTTCGTTCATTTTTTGACATTGGCTTAAGCCACCTTTTATGCACACTATATTTGGGCGTCTTAGATTGGCTTACATCACTGTCGACAACATTTAAAAAATACAAGAAAGAGGGAAAAAGGCAATAGAATCTTAAACGACAACAATTTTCAAACAATCAAAATTCAAACATAATCGCTTTTATGAAAGCAAACAAAACGTTTCGCAAACATTTCATGTAATGATACAATCTTTCCAAACTTAAATTTTGTATATGAGCAAAACGAAAACAAACACTTTTTGATTAATGTTCGTTAAATTTGCTTTATAATTTACCTTTTCTTCTTTTATTTAATAATATTCTATAATTTTGCGCTTGAATTGTTTTTTTTTTTTTCTTATTATTATTACTATTGCGATCTCAATAAGCATCTTTAAAATAAAAAAATTACATAAACTGGCCTTTTATTCTACTCGAGCACAAGTTATATATCGTTCTAATGTATTCTCTATTATAATGAGCAAACCCTTTTTCAAACGTTTGCGAAACGTTTTTTCTCACTTTCTTTTTTCTTTTCTCATTTTTTGGAAGATGTGTGAAAAAACGTTTCGCAAACGTTTGATAAAGGCTTTCTTTCCCATTGTTATCTTTTCAAGCTGAGTACATTAAAACATATATAGAGCTAAATGACACAATTGTTCCCATTTATTTTTGTTTGATTGTACTCATTTCAAAACACGAAACAAATTGAAAACAAACGTTTCATTTTGTTTATTTTTTACTTAATTTAATTCAATTTTCACATAATTTATAGTGTGATTTATTACGATTCTGCATAAGAAGTTTATATCTGATAATTCTTCCAAAAAAAAACCGACTACAAAACAAATATATGTATGTGCATCAATTCTTAACTAAAAATTTAAAAGAAAGTAATGTGTAAGAAATAGTACTCAAATCAAATACTTTTATACTTGTCGCTCTAACGGACATAGTAATATGCGTTCTGTACATTCAAATGTCTATCCGTAACGTTTAAGCAGATAAAGCCATATACGACAAATTACGTCTGATATGAGGACACCCTTTATTTTTTACACTTATTATTACTAACACAGTAATAAAAAGTAACGGTTCCAAAGATATGGCCATATACCTTAAACAATATCACCTAGGGGACACCCTTTAATGTAATATTTTATATTAAACACTTATTTTAAAGGACAGATTTTATGTAAATGTCTAATGTCTGTCTAAAACGGCTCAAAAGTTTGGCCATATGCATCAATTTACATAAACTATTGGGACACCCTTTAAAATTTTAAATATTTATTAATGTTATTATACGGGATATAGTAGTGGAGATTGTGTCTAATTTTCAAGTGTTTGTCTATAACGGTTCAAAAGATAGGGCTAGATAGGTAAAATTATATCAATTATGGGGACATCCTTTAGTTTCCAAATTTAAATTATATACTTGATATTATAAAGGACTTAGATATACAGGTTCTTTGAATATTTCAACCGTCTCTCTGTTACGGTTCAAAAATTTTGCAATATACATTAAATTACATTAACTATTGGGACACCCTTTAACTTCTAATAATAAATATTTAAATTCTGATTATAAATATTGGACATTCTGTACAATTTTCAAGCGATTGTCTACAATGGTTCAAATGGTTCATATATTTAAATTGACGTCACATATGGGTCACCCTTTAATTTTTAAGTTTATTTTTTTATTAATTTCTGTTATTGGCAGCTATAGTAGTAAGCAGTTTTTTAAAATTTTAAAAGGGCGCCCTCTACGGTTCATAATACACGTAAAAAACACCCTTCAATTTTCAAAACTCTGAACTTCTTTTAAAATGGGACCAATCTGTAAGCATTTCCTTTCTAATAAAGAAAAAATTTTTTAAATCGGTTCGGAAATGACTGAGTTCTGCGGCACAAACATAAAAAAAGCAACATTCAGACGAATTGATAACCTCCTTCTTTTTTTGAAGTCGGTTAAAAAGCAGCTTTTCATATAAAAATGTTTGCTTTGGTTATATAAAATCAAGCACATCAAGCTTTGCGAAATGTCCCACTGTGCGCCATAAACCAAATGCTTTTCATTATCACAAACAAATCAGCAAGTATAGCAAAAAAACTTTAAACTAAAAACAAAAATGTATTAGGAAAAATAATAAGAACGACTACATATAAAGTGACATATCATTAATTTTCTTAAGGAAAGAAAGAAATAAAAACTTTAAAACAGAAATTTTAAAGTCAGCAATTAAAACATTTTTTCATAAAATTTTTTTCTCACACCCAAAGTGTTTAAAAACAATTTAAAAATGTATTGAAATAATTGTTTCCTCAGGTCTTTCAATTGTTCCCGTCATTTGCATACATTGAAACAGAAAAAAAGATTAAACATTTTTTTATATGTAACTCTTGAAATACACACGACCGGCACAATAACTAAAACTTATTTAGAATAATTAACTTTTATGTTTATTTAATTGTAGTTTTTTTGTTTTTTTGTTTCATTGTCTTTCTTATTTTTATAGCTGCCTTGTAAACTGCCAAGCTTTTTAGGAATTGTTTATTTATTATGACAAGTTTTAAAACAATGTCGATATGTATGTGTGTATGTATGTTTGTATTCGCAATTAAAAACTCTATAAATAAAGTGGAGTTTCTTTTACCTTTTTCTATGAATTATTTTTATTTGTCTTATATTACAAGATACCAAGATTATTATTAAGTCAAAGGCCCTATCTACCGCGACTTTATAATCACCGAATAAACTCTAGGCTATAGATAAAGCCTAGAGTCATACATAATGAGAGATCGTTTACAGCGCCTGGTATTTTATTCTACGAGACCCCAAGGCAGATCACTCACAAAGTAGTGCTGGCAATTTCTACGACTTCAAAAAAAGAAGGAGGTTATCTATTCGTCTGAATGTTGCTTTTTTATGTTTGTGCCCGCAGAACTCAGTCATGTCTAAACCGATTTTAAATTTTTTTTTTTATTAGAAAGGAAATGCTTACAGATTGGTCCCATTTTAAAAGAAGTTCAGAATTTTGAAAACTAAAGGGTGTCCCCATACAACATACGTGTTTTTTACGTGTATTATGAACCGTAAAGAGCACCCTTTTAAAATTTTAAAAAACTGCATATCACTATAGCTGCCAATAACAGAAATTAACAAAAAAAATAAACTTAAAAATTAAAGGGTGTCCCCATATGTGACGTCAATTTAAATATATAAACCATTTGAAGCATTGTAGACGATAACTTGAAAATTGGACAGAATGTCCAATATTTATAATCAGAAATTAAATATTTATTATTAGAAGTTAAAGGGTGTCCCAATAGTTAATGTAATTTCATGTATATTGCAAAACTTTTGAACCCTAACAGAGAGACGGTTGAAATTTACAAAGAACCTGTATATCTAAGTCCTTTATAACATTAAGTATATAATTTAAATTTGGAAACTAAAGGGTGTCCCCTTAATTGATAAAATTTTACCTATCTAGCCCTATCTTTTGAACCGTTATAGACAAACACTTGAAAATTAGACAGAAACTCCACTACTATGTCCCGTATAATAACATTTATTAATATTTAAAGTTATAAAGGGTGTCTCAATAGTTGATGTAAATTGATGCATATGGCCAAACTCTTGAACCGTTTTAGACAGACATTTGAAATTGACAAAAAATCTGGCCTTTAAAATAAGTGTTTAATATAAAATTTTACATTAAAGGGTGTCTCCTAGGTGATATTGCTTAACCTATATGGCCATATCTTTGGAACCGTTACTTTTTATTGCTGTGTCAGTAATAATAAGTGTAAAAAAATAAAGGGTGTCTTCATGTCTGAGGTAATTTTTCGTATCTGTCTTTATCTGCTGAACCGTTATGGATAGACATTTGAATGTACAGAACCTATATTACTATGTCCGTTAGAGCAACAAGTATTAAATTATTTGATTTGAGTACTATTTCTTACAGGTTACTTCCTTTTAAATTTTTAGTTAAGAATTGATGTACATATATTTGTTTTGTAGTCGGTTTTTTTTTTGCAAGAATTATAGTTACTCGATACTACTCTGCACTTTCCACTTGGGTACTCAATAGTAATCAATACTTTTGTTTACATAATACATAGACACTGTTAATCACAGCTTTAATGTACGCCTTACATTTTCTATTCAATTTGCTTCTAAGCATAAAACGCTAAAATTATCGAGTAGCTACTTTTGCGTATTGAGTTGTGAAAAAAATTATCAAATACTTCGTACCCAATACTGAATACTTTGCCAGAGCTACCACAAGTTGCAGGTTTCGAAGTCTCATTTTGCACCTCCCCAAACCTACAAATTTGGATCTTAGCATTTAATATATATTTACTAGCTGTGCAACGAGCTTCGCTTTATTGTAATGGATAGACAAGCTTGGAGATTCTGTGTAGACAGCTTATGTTCCTGATGGAATATCCTGAATAATAATATAAGCTACTAGCTGTGCCCACACACGTTGTATGCGCTCTGACAATATTTTGTTCGATTTTGCTTTGAAAGTACTCCTCACAAAATTTTAAGACATTTACTTTTATAGTGCTTCACGTATACGTACATTTATTTTATACGAAGGTACCCATCCCTGAATAAAATTCTAAAATTTATATTTTTTTTTAATTCGCCGGTAATTTATTGCTATGTGGTTATACCGATGAATGATATGCGCTATGATATGCATTATTATAAAGAGAATTAATATATGTATATCAGAAAAATTGATGTTGCCACGGCTGAGTATTGAAATCGTAGTCAAAGTGCTAATTACTTGAGCTACAGAACCCATCTTAAATTGCTTTAAGCCTAAAGACAAAATATATTTTGTTAAAGTTGTGGCTTTATGTAAGTTTAAGCAGAGTATAGTTAATTACAGATATAGTTTTATAAGTGCAGAACCCGAATCACACAGAAGTCTGATATTTTTTGGAAAATAATTGCAATTGCTGTAAGAAGGCTTGCCCTGTGTGAATCATATATAGGTCCTTAACTAGCGTTTATTAAATATTTCATTGCTCTATATTTTAGTTTACAAAATATGGTCACTGTACGATAGTATTCACATGTCATATGAGCCCCTGCGGCCCTAAGTCTAAAGCCAGCCAGTGCTCAACATTTAAACACAATGTTTACCACCTTTTCAACCTTAAAATATCATCTACCCCAGTTTCCGTCTTAATAGGATAATACTTAAAATGCCGTAATTAATCGGACAATTATATCTATATAATGATTTTCGCTCATATGATGATGAAGTCTAACACTGTAACATATTAGCTTCTACCAGTCCGATACCAAGTGCAAGATCCCTTATACACAATAGAATTAACTCAGTTAGCAGGGCATAACTTTCGAATACATTCTAGCACTATACTCCCAGGCGAGCACTAAAATGGATTCACTTAACCCATGCTCTTTCCTTATATATGTGCGATTAGCAGGTGATTGGCATATTACCATTTTTAACATGCCTCTTGTTAATTTCTTAACTGCACTTCTCATAAGTTTAGTCGGTATTTAAATTAAGTTCTGAATACTTTTATGGCCTCCGTTTATAATAAAGTAATGCCGAAACCGTAATTACGCGCATATTGTGTGCAGTGGTGTGAGTTAAAAAAAATCTTAATAAACTCAGAATTTCTAAATCACTTATCGGATTTGTATAAAGCAAATTGTGGCATATAGAAGATCACTTAGGATTGTTGACTGTTATATTGGGTAGTTAAATTTTAAGGCCCGATGTTGAATGTAAACCACACCTAAACGTGAAGTTTTTTTTGCATTTAATTTGACATTTCTCAATTTCAGACTAACTCAGTTTGAACCATGGAAAGATACACAATCGAGCAATGGTGTCAGAATGGTGGCAAGAAATGGCAACGTTTGATGATCAAATTTCGAACAAAGTCATCTTCAGTGATGAGGCACATTTTTACCACAGTGGATTCGTCAATAAGCAGAATTGCCGCATTTGGGCGAATAAAAATCCAAGAGTGATTGTCGAAAAACCACTGCATCCACAAAGAGTGACTGTTTGGTGCGGTTTGTGGGCTGGCGGTATCATCGGGCCGTATTTTTTCAAAAATGAGACAGTTACTGGGAATGGTGTTCGCTATCGTGATATGATAACGAACTTTTTGTGAACCGATTTGGAAGATATTAATGTGGACGATATGTGGTTCCAACAGGACGGTGCCACTGGCCACACAGCTAACAAAGCAATGGTTCTTTTGCGTGACAAATTCAATGGCCGTGTTATCTCACGTGGTGGCGATATCTATTGGCCACCAAGATCATGGATTTGACACCGTTGGATTTCTTTCTTTGTGGTTATTTGAAAGAAAAGGTGTACGTCGATAAGCCAGTAACAATTCAAGAGCTAAAGGATGAGATAAATCGGCACATTAACGGCATAGAACCTCAGTTATGCCTCAGCGTCATCGAAAACTTGGAGCATCGGTTGGAGGTGTGCCACCAAAGTCGCGGCGACGATTTGGCTGATATTTTGTTCCACACATAATTTTACCATACCAATATTATCAAAATAAAGAGAAATGCTAAATAATTTGTTTTATTCAAAATCAACATCGGCCCTTAAAATTTAAACACCCTTTATTTTAAAATATCCAATTTATTATTAAATTGGAGAATCTACCAAAAGATTGTTCCAGATCTCTACTTTAAGCAAGCTACATTACAGTAATGTCTATAAACTTATCGCCCAACATAAAGTGAAGAATGTTTAATATTCCACCCAACCCAATATAGTATTCAAACTACTTTCTCGATTGAAAGTGATATTATATTTGTTGTTATTTCAACAAATAAAGCAGTAAACCGCAAAAATCTCAATCTCAAATAAAATAACAGTGGGGGCATCAAATATAGCTGTAAAATAAGTTTATAAATAAAATAGTTTATACTTAAATAACGCTGCTAAAACTTTTCATCTAATTGCAGCAACATACTTAATCTATGATAACTAAATAAATAAAAGCAGATGTATTGTTTGAGCAAAGCAAATAAACAAGTAGCAATTTAAAAATAATTATAAATAGCATCAGATAACAGAGAGAGAGAGAGAAAACAAATCAACAAATATTATGATTAATGCCACAGCAAATAGTCTCTCTCAAACAAATTTATACGCTTTTGTATCAAATAGATAATAAAAAAAATTATGGAAATAAATACGAGTATGTGTCAACACAATATATACGGGAATTCGGACTTGGAGCCACCCACCAGTATGTGTATTTTGTTTCAAAGTCTTTTGTAGCTTCTGCGAAAAACAAATGTGTGAATATGTCTCTATTAATAACCAGCTGAAAATAATAAAATGCTGAACTAAAAGCTATTTAAGTGTGAGACTTTTATAAATAAAACTGGATTAGTTTACACTCAATTTTACCATACCAAATGGAAACAGATAATTTTATGGATATATTGCATAAAGAATAAAAGTTCAAAGTATATTCCAATCGAAAAAAAAATATTTTCGATTTGGGGTGTTAGGTAAGCTACCCTTGCCCCTTCCCGATTATGGCTAAAATTTATACAGCTCTTCATCTCCATAAACCAAAGGCACATACTGAATTTGATTGCGATATGTCATACGGTATGACCTGTAGAGCGTTTACAAAATTTTGGAGGAAGTAAACTACCCTTTGCCCCTTCCCGCTTATGCCCAAAATTTATACAGCTCTTCATCTCCATAAACTAAAGCTACATACTAAATTTCGTTTTAATATGGCATACGGTATGACCTGTAGAGCGTTCACAAAATTTTGGGGTAAGGAAACTACCACTTGCCCCCTCCCGATTATGCCCAAAAACTATACAGCTCTTCATCTCTACATACCAAAGGCACACACAAATTTCATTATGATATATCAACCGGTATGACCTGTACAAACTCCACAAAAATAGTGGCATACGCATGACTCTCCAAGAACTAGAACATTGCAATCACACATGGAAAGACCCGAAAACAACTGTGATAAATTAGTGGAAACTTCCAAGAGGGTTAATGGAGAAGAACCTCAGTAACCTTTCGCGGGGTCTGGGATTGCTTTCATTAGATTTCTCATTAAATTTTACACCACATAAACAAAATTGCTTAACCCTATAAAACGGTTCACTGGAAAAATGTTAAGTTTTCAGAAAATTAAAAAAAAATAATTTTTTCTCTGTACTCGACTTACATGCGGAAAAACCAAATGTTTGTCATAAATTCGGCTTCGACGGGGTACGGAATTCGATTCTCTAGTAAATTTTACCCCAATTAAAAAAATCGATCAACCCATTTACATCCCTTTTTCTGTGCTCGGACACATATATGTATGTAGAGCACAAAATGTGTTTGTAGCTCAATCTTCATAGCTTGTTCCCAGAGATCTTGTGTGTAAAATCAAAAATATTTGGATATTTAAAGTGGGCGTGACAATTCTCATAAATAATAAATATGGTATTTAATTGATTGGATTTGTTCCGACAGTAAATTAAATACCTTTCGGTGAAGACCGTCGTCACTGGCTGTTGTTTTGGTAAGTTTGGCGAGCGCTTTCGCTGTAAAGATAAGCCCCATTTAAAATAGCTGCATTATAAATAGAGTACTATTTTAAACGCGGCTTGAAAATTATGTCTTTGCATCGAAAGCGCTCGCCAAACGCACCAAAACAACGGCCAGTGAAGACGATCTTCACCGAAAGGTATGACAACAATAATAAATATGTATCATCGTGTTACTTGCAAACTATAATAGATAGAATCTAAAACTATTTTGTAAGCGTCGAACAAATAAATGGTTAGCTTGGAAGAGTGGGCGTGGTACCTCCCATAAAAAATTAAAAATTATTATCGTGTATCTAGAGACCCATAATAGGTAAAGTCTTAAAATTTATTACAAGTAACCCACTTATTTATGTGCACAGTTCAGCAAAAAAAAAAAAAATAGGTTAGTTGGGAACTGTGGGCATGGTACCACCTATTTCAAGGGAACAACTAATATCGAGCACCTATGGAACTCTAACACGCCTGTTAAAAATTTACTTGCGTAGAGCTTTGGAATTATTTAAGAAAAACACCCCAATCAATGTGCATAGTGGGTCAAAAAACTTGCTGAATTTGAACTAAGGGCGGTGTAGCTCCAATGCACAGTGGGGCAGAATCAAAATATTTTGGAAATAACTCAGCCATTTGTGCAAAATTTGACGTGAGCATAGCAGAGGAGTATCTAAGCTTAAGTTTTGACGGTGGACACCATTCACTTGCCAGCGGTGGCGCTATGTGTTCTCAAAGTTGGGTATCTCGTTTGTACAAATTCTTTTAGCATTTCTTAAATTTTTTTGGTTTTTAAAAGTTATACATGGCCTTAAAAGTTAAGAATAGCAAATATGCAATAACATTTTTATAAGTTATTCGATTTGCATGTATAATTTTGGATTTTTTTAAATTTAAAATCGTCTAGTCACATTTAAAGTCGTCAGAAAAGATATAATATTAAAATTTTTATACAATATTTTAAATTTCGCTCCCTAACTATGCGACAGAATGTGAAAAATTTGCTGATAATTGTTTCAAATATTTTTAAAAAACTGGACCATGGTATCGAAGAATCAAAAATTTTTATTCTAAAAAGCTTTTTAGTCGTCCATTTTAAAACATAATTTACAGATAAGACCATTATTTTAAAGTTATTAATTAAATCTTTAAGGCCATATACAATTTTTAAAACTCAAACAAAAATGGAAGAAATGCCAGGATCTAAAAAAATTTGTATAGGTGAGGTACATAACTTTGATACCACATAGCGCCACCCCTGTAAGTCGATGGTGCCCACTTTCAACTCTTAAGCTGATATACTCCTCTGCTCTGCTATACTTGTGCCAAATTTTGGATCAATCGGTCTAGCCCTTTACGAATGGCTGAGTTATTTCTAAAATATTTTGATTCTGTCCCACTCTGCAATACAAATAAAAT
This sequence comes from Phasia obesa, assembly GCA_949628195.1. Lineage (NCBI taxonomy): Eukaryota > Metazoa > Arthropoda > Insecta > Diptera > Tachinidae > Phasia > Phasia obesa. The sequence continues at coordinate 58,896,698 of OX451216.1, forward strand.
ATTCATCTTATTGTAATTTGGAAACTGTAATAAGTAGTCTTGAAATTTTTCCCTTATTAATGTGGATAGCGGAACGAAACCTTGATTAGATTGAAACAGTAGGCTTGTTGCCCCTCTTACAACCACATTTTTAAGTTTACAATAACAACACGCAACCAGGTGATGATTCACTGTCGCTTGAGTAACTTGTATCCATCTTGTTTTCATCTTGTTAATTAGCTGTTTTTCGTTAGTCTATTTTTGGGCCACGGCAAAACCAGTTCTGTTTAGTGCTTTTATAACCGACTTCAAAAAAGAAGGAGGTTATCTATTCGTCTGAATGTTGCTTTTTTTATGTATGTAACCGCAGAACTCAGCCATTTCTGAACCGATTTTAAAATTTTTTTCTTTATTTGAAAGGTTATGCTGGTCCCATTTTAAAAACAGTTCATTATATTAAAAATTAAAGGGTGTCCCCATACAACATGCATGTTTTTTACGTGTATTAAGAACCGTAAAGGCACCAAATTAATATTTAAAAAAATTGCGTGTCGCTATAACTCTCAACAGCAGAAATGAATAAAAAAATAAGTTTAAAATTTAAAGGGTGTCCCCATAGGTGACATAATTTGACCTATTTGGCTCTATATTTTGCACCGTTATAGACAAAACCATGAAAATTTTACAGAATGTCGATTACTATGCCGCTGAAATTTACAAAGAACCTGTAGTGCTAAGTCAGCTATAACAAAAATATAAAATTTGAATTTGGAACTAAAAGGGTGTCCCAATAGTTAATTTAATTCTATGTGTGGCCAAACTTTTGAACTGTTAGAGACAGACAGCTGAAATTTACAAGGAACCTGTATTGCAAAGTCCACTATAGCAAGTATACAATTTGAATTTAGAAATTAAAGGGTGTTCCCATAAATTATGTAATTTGATCTATATGGCCCTATCTTTTGAACCGTTAAACACAAACACTTGAAAATTAGGCAGACTGTCCACTACTATCTCTGGTATGATAACAAGTATAAATATTTGGAATTATAATGTAAAGGGTGTCCCAATAGTTCATGTAGTTCGATATATATGGCTAAACTTTTTAACCGTTATAGACAGATAGTTGAAAATTACAAAGAATCTTTCTGGCCAAGTCCCGTATAACAACAGGTCTTTAATTTAACATTGTAAATTAAAGGGTGTCCGAATATGTGATTTTATTTGATCTGTGTGCCCCTATCTGTGAAACCGTAGACAGAGGATTGAATGGTGCCCCTATAAAAGACGGATAATGATGAAAAGAGGAGAGGCTTGACATTCAACTAGTCTTCATTTTTTCCCTATAAGTTTGGCGCATCTTTTATTTGATTCAAATCTAATTCTTACAGATTACTTCTTACATTTTTAGTTTAGAATTGGTGCCTTTCTATCTGTTTTGAAGTCGGTGTTTTTTTGCAAAAATTATTTATTAGTCTGGTTATGTAAGCGTGGAATTGTCGTGGAATTTATTTGAATGATATACCAATTCTTTGTGCTATTGGCACCACTTGGTAGTTTTTGACTTACTGCCTCAATGTATCGAATAAAGATTCTTTCCTAAACCATTACTTTAGACGTATGAAATATGTCATCTTAATGAATATAAGCATCTAAAAATTGCCTACCATGACGTCTACCATAAGTCCTAATGCAAATTTTCGTCACTAGGAAATTTAACTTTGTACTCATCTGTGAACAATGTCGTGGTTTAATTACATCATGTTTTACACATGGTGCTGAAGTGATCATTTTAATTCAATTTAGGTTTTGTCGCTTGGCTAGAGCTGTTCTGATAAACGTGTTCCATCATATTGTAACTTCTTCTTTGGGTCCTTTTTACTGCACCACTCTGTATTCTGCAAATTTTTTTTTTTTTTCTTATACGTTCAATTTAGTTCTAATAACATAAGTATATATCGTCGTGGTGAATGCAATAGGCTGTATGTCACTAAATCATACTTTTGCAGGAAAGACAAAAAATTGAATATTTCTGAGAACTAAAACAAACATGCTGCACATTCGTCATATTGCAGTAGCGCGCAAAAGTTCTCTTCTGATTGCCTGAACATCATGAGATAAATTGCAGTTGTAGGAGCCCCAATTTCGGTTACAACACTACAATAAAACCAAATTAATTTTTTTTTTGACATACAGCCTATTGCATTCACCACGACGATATCTGGCATGTAAAGTAACAATATTAATGTGCATCTAATCAATTGAACTGGAGTGTAGTCATTACTTGCTTACTGGATTTGCAATGATTTATTAGCACAACTATTTGTTCTTTAATAAGTACAATAACTATTGAAATGAAACTAGTGTAAAGCATGAAATATGGTAAAATAATCTCTCTTATTTGCAGCTTAGTGGCTTCTCTTGTTAACACACTGTCATTACAAATACTTTTTCAAAATCGCAAATTTTTATTTGTCACTTGTTTAGCAAAATTATTCTAATTAAAGTATTACGTTTGCACATAATTCACGTATAAAACGTATTTAGTGCTTGATTTAAAATAATAAATAAAGTAAAAAAGATAACTCATATAATGAATAAAATTGTAATTTAAATTCTTATCATTTTCATAATCAATCCAATTAAAGGTCTGCTATAAATAAATATAAACTTGACATTTCAAATAACTTAAGATGAAAAATGCTGTGCACAGTGTTATAGATTAGAAATTTTAAATATTGTAATTATAAAAAATTTTAATATTATAATTATAAACAATTTGACAATTAAATTGTTAAAAAAGACTTTATAAGATTTTTATGGGTAGTACTCAAGCTAGATTTTTTGACTAGATTTATTTGACAGTCAGCTGATATTTTTCTTCTTTTGCAGTTCAAAATATCGAAAGATTTTTATGTTTTACATTTGCACTACATTTGCTGAACATTTTTGATATTGGTGATAGTCTTGCTATTACCAAGCCAAATTAAGAGTACCTTAAGAGCTAAGAAGTGTAGAAGTTTCAATAAGCCGTAGCACGGTGGTGTAAAATCTATTTATTTCGATAATAATACGATGGTAGCTCGTGAATCAATTTGCCCTATAAAAGTAGATATATATTTTACTTACATTTTATAGAGGCAAATCAGAAGTGTTTTGAGTGGCGCTGAAAATCATCGATCCTAGGGAAAGGGGGTTGAGGGTAAACCCCCAAATGTTAAGTGTCAATTAAATATATAAAAAATATTATTACATGTCTGGGTTAGAAAGTTTAATAAATGTTCCCAATTTTTCTGTAATACACAGTGCAACACGGAAAAAAATAACCATATACGGACACCACCACGTGATAAAAGACCAAAAAAAAAAAGACCCCTGTCTCCCAGTTTTGCCCAAAGTCCTCCAGGGTTTTTTTATGGGCCCTCAAAGATGTGGGGCCTCGATGTCATTTTTGCAAAAAAATGATCATTTACTCAAGCTCATATTTTGCAAACCGTTTAAAATTTTGATATACTCTCTGAGGCAAAGTTGTAACTTTTGTCATAAAGAACAAAAATTGTGAACATATAAAATCAAAAAAACTTCATCTTCAAGGTTAAAATCGCAAAAAACTTTAAAAAATTCAATTTTTTTAACTTTTTTCCCCTGTTCAGGTCCATAGATAGCAAACCGTTCAAAATTCAAGGAAACAATCAACTAAAAAAATGAACCCAAGATCTCAATAAACAACTTTCTAGAACATATGAACTTCCTAGGAATGATTCCTAACACCGTTTAGGTAGCGCTTAGGTAGCCGCAAAAGTCAAAAATTTCTTAAAACCGTTTAGGGAAATTTTTCACTTTTGCGTGAAAATTGCCACATTATTGAAACACCCTTTAAATTTTAGTAATTGTTGTTATAGCGGCCATGGCAACAATAAGTCACTATGCGTTCAAAACATCTTCTGTGTAAAATTTCCAGAGTCTACCTATTACGGTTCAAGAAATAAGGAGTTATACATGCAAATCATGTCACTGCCGAAAAACCCTTTAATTTTTTTTTTATAAGGGTCATAATAATACCCCATATGTGAAACTTTGCAGAGTCTACCTATTATGGCTATGCGCTTAAATATTGATGCATAAATGGTGTAAAGGTGTAATGTAGGTAATTATGTGATTTTTACCACCACGTTATTCTTTATGAATATAAATGTGTCACCATCATACTTAATGCAGATTTTTTATGTTGAGCGAATTCTCACTTAAGACGCCACCTAAACAATCAGCTAGTCCAGGCGCAGGTATGTTGTGTAAATATGTGGAAAATTAATACTTCTAATACTTCAATGTTGTCGTTGGGTTTTTGTTTTTGACATGCGTACATATGTTTGTGTCGTTATAAAAACCAGTGATAAGAGCATGATTAATTTAAATTGTAGTAGTCATAAATACAAATTTATAGAAATAGTTTCTCTAAAGTGATGAACACCAGTGTTGGGATTTTCAGTACAATTGTATCAAATTTGGTACAATCGCCACATCAGTGGAAGACTTCAGCTTTTTTAATACAATTTCATATAGTGAAATTTTTATTTCTTCTTTAACAATAAACATTTCTAATTTCATAGTTCTCAAACCTTGGCTAGAGCTAACTAACTTACAACATTCTTGATTTATGTTCAGGACTTTTATTGTTTATTTTGATAATCCTTTTATGTACGAGTATGTGATAGGTCATTTAGTTGCAAGGCTTTCTTGCTGAACTACAGCATTTGAACGTCTTTGCAATTAGTTTCCGGCAGTATTCAGATGATATATTTTTCCTTATATCATAAAGTATTTTTAGATATTCTTAAGAACTCCAGGCATACTCTATCGGATTAATAACCAATGGCTTTGGTGGAGTTTGTAGATAATCCAGCTCCTTATAATGCTTATGAAATATGCTTGTAGAGAATCCAGCTACTTATAATGCTAAGAACACCTGAAGACGTAGAGCGGAGTCTTATTGATTTTGACCAAAACCTCAAATCTGCTGCCCAACATTCAACAATAACCCGACAACTAGCTAGATACAGTCAAATTTATTCTTTAGATATGGAACGGCTCTTGGCTGAAAAAAGAAAAATTCGTAGAGAATGGCAATCACTAAGGTCTCCTCAACTCAAAAGCAGACTTAAAGAATGCACGAACAGGCTAAGAGAGATGCTAGAATCTCGAAGAGTAGCATCCCTGAAAAACTATTTGGGAGACCTAGACGCAACTCCTCAATCAGATTATTCATTATGGCGTGCTTGTAGAAACCTTAAAAGGCCAGTCTTACGTAAGCCTCCCTAGCGAACTACATCTGGAGGCTGGGCAAGGAGTGATACCGAAAAAGGCAATTTATTTGCTGGACATTTGAAAAGGGTTTTTACCCCAAATATATCAACTGATATAGTTGAGTTGCCAATTGTCGAGGGTAGTGCTGCAGTACCGATAAGATTGGAATTTGGTGATATTGAAAAGGCAAACGGATTCAAACACCAAAAAAGCCCCTGGCGTTTTCGGATTCAGGAAAAAGCATAGTACGATCGAACAAACTATCGGGTTAGTCAATGTTATTAAGAAGACTTTTGAAGAGAGAAAATACTGCTCTGCGCTTTTTATCGACATTTCTCAAGCATTCGATAAGGTATGGCATGAAGCCCTAATATATAAGCTAAAACTGAATTTGCCCGTAAACCTATATAAGCTGCTAGATAGTTATTTAACCGAATGAAAATATATTGTGAAAGAAGGAGATTTTTTGAGCTCAGCCCAGCCAATCGAAACTGGAGTTCCCCAAGGTAGTATATTGGGGTCAATTTTATACTTATTGTATACTTCAGACATGCCAACTAGTAACCAGACATGCTAACTAGTCCACACATCGACATTTGCTGACGACACTGCTTTTTTAAGCATTCACGAAAGACCCGAAGTAGCATCACGATATCTACAAGACGACATATCCAATTTAGAAAAATGGTTGAAGAAATGGAGAATAAAAGTTAATGAATAAAAATGTACTCACATAACTTTCTCACTGCGTAGAGAACCTTCCCCCCTATTCGTATAAATAACCAAATGATACCTCAGCTTTCAGACTTCATATATCTCGGCATACATCTTGACCGGCGCCTTCATGGAAACGCCACATGGAAACGCCATGTGTTGAAAGCAGTCTAACTAATGTGGCTTATTGGCAGAAATTATACTCTCGCTTTAGATGTAAACTTTTATTATACAAGTCAATTCTAAAACCAATATGGTGTTATGGCATTCAATTATGGGGCACTGCCTCAGCTAGCAACGTAGATAAAATTCAAAGGCGCCAAAATAAGATTCTTCATATAATTACATCTGCTCCTTGGTATATAAAAAACTCGAACATCCATAAAGATCTAAACGTGCCATCAGTTAAAGCAGAAATAGCGAAACTTGCCATAAGATATTTAAAGAAGCTTGAAACTCATCCGAACCCACTGGCCCCTAACATACTAAATTAACCTGGTTACATTCGACTAAGAAGGAGGGACACTGCTTCTCTCATCCGTACATCAGAGGGATAACCCGCAAATTACAGTAACCGTGAAACATACATTTTTTTTTGTCGAGCACTGGTTGGACTTAACAAGTATATTTTTAGACTTAAGATATGAGTAATTATTGATAGTTCAATTATATTGAAGATACAATAAATAAAAATTGCAAAAAAAAAACAACAAAAAAAACAGAAATTCAAGGAAACAACGTCAATTATAATTACTTCAAAATACTCTAGTATAATGATGTGTCCTATTTTAATGTCTATCTGTTATGTATATTATTTGTTTAAGTATTTTGTTTAATTTTTTTTTTTACTTAATACGAAATTTTGTTACAATTGATACTGATTTGGTACAATTTTATCATTGGAGCGGTACAATTCAAACATTGTCAGATCCCAACACTGATGAATACTAATAAAGGCAAAAAAAAAACTAATACTATCTAAAACAATGTCAGTCAGTTATGGAAAACAGAGATTATAAAATGGTAGTTTTTACCAACCAAATAAGTACATTATACGATTTAAAAGAAATTATTTATATATTGCCGATAAGCCAAACGAGGTATATAATTACCTAAACACTTATTTATATAAAAATATTTTATAAAAACATTATATAAAAACATAAAAACCTTTTATTTTGCAAAAAATTTATGAATCGAAATTGTTCACAATGAAGCACGTAGGACGATATTGAAAATAGTGATGTTAGTTCAACCATAACTCAACTCAACTTCCGCACATGTGGCCACAATGTCATTCGGAACTCTGTACGTGTCTTTGTACGCGACGTTCTCGTTTGTGTTTATCAGTTTTCTGTGCTAAAATGGCTTCGTGCAGCAAACAAGAGGAGATTAATTATTCGGACATGAATATAGAAGGTAAGTACTATATACTGAAATATATTTTATTATGTTTATTTAAAATTTTCTTTTATATTTCTTTTATATTTACTTGTATAGTCATCAATAAACAGCGGCACTTTTTTGACTTGTTTTTTAAAGACATTTTAAATACATTTTCTCCTCAAAATTTATATGCGGGCATAAGATCTAGACTCCAAGGAAGTAGAAGCATGAATAAAAAGTCCCCCCAACGTACTCCAAATTATATGGGGAACACTAGCTGATATCCCGTGCCCTGTCACGACAGAAAATACAAAAAAGCTTCACGGAAGAGATGGGCCTTCTTGTTGGCAATCCTGAATGCTCATTACGGTATACTGTACGTGAAACTGTATGATTGGCATCCCATGTCACCTACACGCAAAGAAAAACCATGGTTATGGTATGGTCACAGGAACAATATTATGTTCTCTCTAACAATGGTTTCGATGAACAAATTTTAGTTGTTTGTAACATTACTTTGGTCCCGATAAAAAAAGAATTCGTTAAAATTTTATCATTAAATGGATACTACGTACAAGAAATTCAACATGGTTGGTTTTAACCATTTTATTTTTGCTCCACAACCAAAGTTTTTTCGTAGGTAACCAAAAAATGTATAAAAATAAATATTATTTGTTTGTTTATGTACTCGGAGTTTAATGATTTGTGCTTGAAAAAATAATAAAAAACATATAGACAATTGTTTCGGGAATTTAACTTATAATTAAATATTTTTTTTTGAATTGAGCGCGTGGCCATCTTCTCTGGATACCATCTTCTCTGGATTCCCGCAATTCGTATTCTCTCTGTGTGAGACTGTAATTTATTTTTAATTTTTATACCCACAAAAAATAATAAATAAAACGATGTCATCAAATCAACAGGGATATCATTATTGGTGATGAAATTTTATAGATATTTACAGAACGAAATTAGTCGATGATGTAAATTACGAGGTGACATTAAAATTGAAGATTTCAATCCATCAGCTGACGAAGCTGAAGAGGGTACAGACTCAACCGTTGAGACCGTCGGTAATGTTGATCTCAATCACTGTTTAGAAGAATGCTTTGCTTTCGGATACAAGCAAGACTTTAGCTGAATTTGTTTGCTCAATGAGTATATAAACAAACAAAATTGCCGCCTTTTGGACGAAGAACAACCTGAAGAGATTTAAGACCTGACACTTCATCCAGAAAAAACAACGGTTTGGTGTGGTTTGTGGGCCGGTGGAAACATCGGTCCATTTTTCTTTAAAAATGATGCCAGTGTGAACCTAACCGTCAATGACGACCATTATCGTGCCATGATAACCGACTACTTGATGCCTGAAATTGAAGGTCGTGATCTCGTCGACATTTGGTTTCAGCAAGACGGCGCCACTTCCCACACATCGCATCAATCAATGGATTTATTGAGAGAACATTTCTTTGAGAACATAATTTCATATTTTGGGCCGGTCGATTGGCCACCAAGATCGTGTGACTTTTTCCTGTTGGAATATGTAAAGTCTAAAGTTTATGCGGACAAACCCGCTTCGAATCAGGCCTCGGAGGAAAACATCACGCTTGTCATTCGCCAGTTACCAGTCGAACGAGTCATCGAAGACTCAACGGATGAACGATCTGCAACGTAGCAACGGCCAACATTTGATAGACATAATCTTCAAAAAATAAATGCCAAAGAATGTTCTTTTAAATGATAATAAACATTTTCCATTAAACTTGAATTCTCTGTGTTTTTTTCTTTAAACAAGTAGGGAACCCCGAAATGGACCACCCCTTATAATCGTTAATTTAACTATGATATTAAAATGTTCAACAATAATATGGTTTTACTACAAACATATAATATAACCATAATATGTTGCTCTTAGATTATGGTTACCTCAACCATGTTTTTTCTTTGCGTGTACAGTTCAAAAGATTTAAGACACATTGTAGCTATCGTGCAGCTATCAGAGGAGGCTGCGGAAGCCCGTTACGACGATTTCCGTAAATAACGTCTAGACTTTGCAAGAAAACTTTAAAACTTTAAAGTTTACTGACATGTGATCCCTTCATCAGCTGCAACAGAATAAATCGGAAGAAGAAAAGCAAGTATTTTTCCCTGGAAGCTATGCTTCTCACGAAAACACTGAATTGTGACACTTCTAACAGCGAAGATCTCGGTCTCCTCATGATTATCCTCTTGAAAACAAATCCTGTTTTAAGACTAAATACTCTCTTCTATTTGTTAATTCTATTTTTTTAATAAATGTCTAATTATGATGAATTATTAACTTTTACTTCATAAAATAGTAAAATAAAATATAAAATAATTTTGTCCGGTTTTTAATGTAAAATACTCCTATGTGCAAAGTGTATATTTAACAAAATTTATAGGCATTTTACTAACGAAGAAAACATAACTTTTACCCTGTTAAAATAAAAATAAATCGCTTAAAACGTTTTCGCTTTGTAAATTAAATTAAAAACGTGTTGAGTTAAGCAAGAAATAAACGATTACGTGTATCTAGTTATTATGTGAAGATATAAGGTATTGCTGCAAATATAAACTTTATGTCTTAAGCACTAAATAGTGCGTAAAAGAACAAAAGAGCCTTCTTTTTAATCCAAATAGAAATCACTCACACACTTACCTACTTTTGCTTATAGTTATTCTCAGTTTGTATCTAGACCACTAGCACCAAAGGATAAAATGCAAGCAACACTCCTGTTCAGTGACATAAATATTTAAATGAATGCAAAAAGCCTATTGAGCAAACTAGAATTTTTAATTGAAGTGTAATCGAATGAAAACAATACCATCAAATACAGCAGTGGGATTGTTAATAGCGTATACTCGTAGCTTGATATAATAAACAAATTGGAAATTGAAAAGAAAAACTAATTGAAAACTAGTTAGTTCAGTGCTGAAAAGAAAAACCTTTCGTGATTTCGAAGCCACAGTATTTCAAGCCGTATCAATAGGTTTCAGCTTATAAATTTAAATATTGAAATATTTCTGGAGGACTAAATAGGTTTATTACATGAACAACCAACAAGGTCCGAAGGGACCTGTATTGCAATGTTTTAATTTTGAAAATTTTAATTATTATTAGTCGAACTATTTATGTATTACATGCAATGAAATTTATAGTCAAGCTTAAGTTCGTTTTTATTCTCTCTAAGAAAGAATTAATTAAATTACAAATTAGGTGTTAATATTAAAGAAAAATTGGGAAAATTTAATTTTACAAACCAGCAGGAGCGGAATGCACATTTTCTAGCCAGCCACGTCCGTCATCAGCACTACTTGTATCTAATATACTTAGGGTAGTGTTTTAGTTGTAATCATCATCTATTTAACCAACCAAACCCAGATAAAGGAATACGAGAAAACTTGTTTGCAATTATCAATCGTCAGTTGGTGAGAACAAAGTCTACCACTACCTTAACCTTCCCTCTTGTTGAATATTTTTCCTTTTTTAATATTTACCACCTTATGGTTTGTTGTTCCTTCAGCCAACCTTCGGTTAGCAATGAAAGTTACTTTTTGTTTATTTGTTTTACTTCCATCATTCGTTTTTAGTTAACATTAATCTAGTATCAAACCAAACTTTGTCGTGCGGTGCTTTGCGATTTTTAGTTTTGAAAATTTTAATTATTATTAATTTTAAAACCAAGGCTTAGCTTTTGTCGAATTTTTGTTGAATTTTTGAAACATAAGTCAGTGAAGTTTTTACGACTTGGATTTTTATCTAACTCACTTTATCTAACTTTGCATTACACAAATGGAATAGATGTAAGAAATATGAAAGAGAAACCTGCATCTATGCTTCATAATAATTCAAACAAATGTGGTGTTGAACCATGGACCAAATGTTGGGAACTTACACCTGAAAGCGAGCGGCAAAACGATTGCCATTAGCACTGTTCTACAATATGATTAATATTGCGCTGATAATCTTCGATGAACTCAAACTTAAAACTGTATCAGATAAACCAAGTTCATTTTTAAAAAATTTAACGGGCCGCTAATACCAGTATTACTAGTCATCCAACGATATGTATGGCCATGGAGTCATTCGGAGTAGTGGTAAGTTGTTATGGGGAAAAAAATTTATTTACTTATTATTTTGAAGAATAACAAACAAGAAATGAATATCACTGCACGGTAATTTATACTCTTGTCGATTGTGCCGTTCAGAAAGCAATCTCCAACGGAAGATTCCATACAAGTACTTTGTTTGCCTAGAACCTGTATGTACGCAATACTGCACCACCTTAAAAAATGCAATACACCAGCAGAAGTATAAACCAAAGGACTTCAAAATTTAAGAAACTTATAAAATCATATACATTCATTTGTTTTTTTCAAATATATTTCCTGGATTATATCGATTTTGTTAAATGATATATTATTTTTGATTTACTATTTTAGTTAAAATATTTAAACACAATCTGAAATCACCTAAATAAAAATAAGAAAACAATCTCATATTTTCTAAACTGCAATGTGAGGTCCACCGGGAGGGACCTTGTTGGTTCTTGATAGTTAGAAAAAATTGAAGAAGGAACAAAGATCGAATGCATGCCAGCTTACACATCAACTTTACTACACTCAAATCTAGGACTTTGAGAGCGGCAAGGATATTTACATAAATATCGATGGCTTTCACCATTCCTTTATACATTTGCCGTTTCTTTTGTAACTTATTTTTTTACTTAGAACACAGTGCAGGTATCGGTCAGAGTGACACTTAATTATGTGATGAAAATCGATAGTTTTGAAATGGATTCTTATTAGTAGGTGTGTCGATTTAACACTGAGTTGCTGAGTGTTAAATTAACTGTTGGCCAATAGCTGAGAATATGGACAAATAACGGCGACTTTCTTTTTTATTGCTCGCCTTATCACACATACACACCTTCGAAATAAAATGTAAGAATCATTTGATATCAAAGGTAAGATATACATACCATACTTAAAACTAGCTGTGCCCACACATGTTGTGTGCATCCTGACAATATTTTGTTTGATGTTGCTTTGAAAGTAATCCACACCAAATTTTAAGACTTTTACGTATTAACTTTATATAAATGGGTACCTTTCCTGGATAAATTTCTAAAATTTATATAAAATTGTTAATTTCTAAAAATTATTGTAAAGCTCTGTAAAAGGTGTTTAAAAATTCTTAATAAAAATGTAGTTCCAAATTTTTTTTAATTGACTATTTGGCAGTAAGTAATTCATATTCATTATTTTAAAACAGCGCCATATGTTGCGCAACTGTACCTAAAATATCTCGCTTTTAATTTCTTTTGTGATTATTTTAAGACACCGCCATCTGTTGGACAACCGTGTTTAAAATATTCCGCTTTCGAAAATTCAAATGCCTTTACCGATATAAAATTACACCTTTAATTCGCAAAAAAAAATCGGCATACTTTCACTGCTTTTTTTGCACTTTCTCTTGGAAATAAAATATTTTTGGGGAAAAAGAGTATTCTACATTGGTATCAGGACACTAAGGTACCTCCTTACAAAATTTTGTAAAAATCCTTTCTGTAGTTTTTACATGATGCGAACACAAAAAAAGAAAAACAGTTATAAAGGGTGTTTTTTATAGAGGTATAGAACTTTAAGTTGCAATAAAACAACGATGGATTATTCCATTGACATGAATTTTATTTATCCGAAAGATAATCTTGTGGCATTACATTTTAAATATGATTTCTTGCATATGACCGCTATAGCCGGCGCGGATGTAGTCCAATCTGGATGTCCAATTTTCGATGACTTTTTCCAACATTTGTGGCCGTATATCGGCAATAACACGGCGAATGTTGTCTTCCAAATGATCAAGCGTTTGTGGCTTATCCGCATAGACCAATGACTTTACACAGCCCCACAGAAAGTAGTCTAGCGGTGTTAAATCACAAGATCTTGGAGGCCAATTCACAGGTCCAAAACGTGAAATGAGGCGGTCACCAAACGTGTCTGTCAATAAATCTATTGTGGCACGAGTTGTGTGACATGTTGCATGTTGGTTATTCAATTCAGGAATGAAAAAGTTAGTAATCATGGCTCTATACCGATCACCATTGACTGTAACGTTCTAGCCACCATCGTTTTTGAAAAAGTACGGATCAATGATTCCACCAGCCCATAAAGCCCACCAAACAGTCAGTTTTTCTGGATGTAACGTTGTTCAGACATACACTTGAGGATTACCTTCACTCCAAATGCGGCAGTTTAGTTTGTTGACGTAGCCATTCAACCAGAAGTGCGCTTCATCGCTAAATAAAATTCGCTTATGAAAATCGGTAACAATGGTAATCTCGTTTTGGGCCCAAAATGCACTATTTGCAAGCGTTGTTCAGGGGTGGATCTATTCATGATGAATTGTCAAACCAAACTGAGAATAAATCACCTGACAGCTGTTAAATCGGTCACCATCTTGAAAAGTAATGCCAACCTAAAATTCTATACCTCTGTAAAAAACACCCCTTAGTTATAGATATGTAAAATATGTGCTTGCTGGGTTCTTTCTGTTATTTTTTGCTTTGATATGCAAGTAAGATTCTTTGCAGAAAAAGTTTGTATGTGTGTGGCTGTGTGTATTTACGTACGAAAAGGTTTAAAAGAAGGAACAAAAAATACAAATTGGAAATTGCATATTAACAACTATTGCGACAAAAATGTTACAAGTTTTCAAAAGAAGTGAAATTAAATTTTTATATACGTTTCCAAGATTTCTGTTGAAAAGTTTCTGTAACAAACGTATAACAAAATTTAGTCCTCAACATCATCTCTAAGGCAAAAATATCAAAAATTAATTAATAAAGCCAATTGAAAATATATTAGAAACGTTTTTCTTTGTTTTATATCAATTTAAATTGCTCCGCTCTTATAATAACACTCTTTATTTATTAGTCTAAGTGATTCAAGTTGCCACTACTTCATCATAGAAAAGTTAATATACACTTTTACTCATGTATTATAGTTATACATATATACTCGTATGTGTAATACACACATACATATAAACAACAATATTGAAATATTTCTCTTCTGTATGAATATTAAAATATCTAATTGGATTTCTATGCACAAGACCATTAATAAAAAGTCAAGCTAAATATTGTAACAAAATCGATTATCATTCAATCAATTTAAGTTATTTTTAAACATACATTTTTCTTCTTCTTCTTCTTTATCATTTTTATTTTTATTTTTATAACTATTAATAATATCTTTTATCATACACAGAAAAAAATATGTTCACCAATTAACAGATTTAATTGATTTTAAATTAAATAATTAATTGATTAAACTAATTGTTTAATTAGGAATACTTTCTGTTCTGTTTTAGACAGATATATAGTTCAATCAATTAAAAGATTAATTGGACTTTAATTTAAAACTAATGAAAACCTTTAATTGGTTAAAAAAAATTTGGTCTGTGTATCTAAACTATTCAATGCACAAATCAATAACTGTTAGGGGAAATTTTAACACAAGTCGCAAGTTTAATACACACGAAAGAATATTCTGCATAATTTTACATCCTTTAAAATCCGGGTGAACATAATTTGGGTTTTTCTTTTCGAAATTTAAAATAAAATTTAATTGATTTTTTACTAAATCCAAAGTTTATGTTTATGTGTTTTTGTTTTTATTCTAGTTATTTTTTATTAATTCTTAAAAATATATATTCGTATGTTATTTCAATTTCATGGAAATTTTTTCTTTATTTTACACTAACACTTGCATTTACTGACATAGACTACACAGTTGTCTAAATTGGAAAATCGAGTAATTGAATTTTAAAAATTCAAAAATTATTTTCAAATGAAAAGAGATTCTCCACTTGCTCCACCCATATATTATTAATAAAGGGTGATCCATTTCCAGGTAATTTTTTCAATAGCCTTTTTTTGACAGTTCACGTGTGAGTTGTATCATGCTGTCATGTTATTATACCCTTCACCACAGGTGAAAAGGGTCATTCCGTGTGTAATTTCTGCAATATTCATTTCCGACCCCATAAAGTTTATATATTCTGGATCCTTATACATAGAGAAGTTGATTAAGCGATGTCCGTCTGTCCGTGTTGCCAAGGCACCAGAAGAGATACAAAAAATTGAAGCACACCAATCTGTCAGGCATAGTTTCGAAAATTTTGGTATTGCAATTCAGCAACATCGGATCATTCCTTTGGAGGCTACGGGCCAAAAACCACGCCACCCTACATTTTTTTTACGGTTTTTTTTTAATTTTTTTCGGCTCTAATGATTCTGTTTTGCCTTTTTTTCTCAAATAAATATTAGACTGCGACAGGTAGATCGCAAGGAGTGCATACAGATCTCTAAGGATTTCTTTTTGCTTTAGTCTCACCATTTTAACTCAATATAGATTGCAGAAAGGTCCTAAATTTAATAAAAAACTTCGATAAAATTTTTAAAAAGAAATTTATAAAAAAAATTTACAAAAAAAAATTTTTACAAAAAAATTTACAAAACATTTTAAAAAAGATATTTTACAGAAAAATATTTGAAAAATTTTTTTTTTTTTAAATTTTCCAAAAAATTTTCAAATAAAATTTTACAAAAAATTTTTAAAAAATTATTTTTACACACAATTTTCGAAAAACTAAAACAAAAATTTCAATATTTCTTTGAAAATGAAAATCATGACTGTAACATAACATATATTTAATATTAAGAATATACATATGTATGTATGTGTGTATATAGAGTAACATACTTTTTTATACCCTTCACCACAGGTGGAAAGGGTATATATAAGTTTGTCATTCCGTGTGTAATTTCTACAATATTCATTTCCGACCCCATAAAGTATATATATTCTGAATCCTTATACATAGAGAAGTTGATTAAGCGATGTCCGTCTGTCCGGGTTAGTGATGAAATGTCATTTGCCAAGGCACCAGAAGAGATACAAAAAATTTAAGCACACCAATCTGTCAGGCATAGTTTCGAAAATTTTGGTATTGCAACTCAGCAACAGCGGATCATTCCTTTGGAGGCTGTGGGCAAAAAACCACGCCCATTTATATTTTTTTCACGTTTTTTTTAATTTTTTTTCGGCTTAAATGATTCTGTTTTGCCATTTTTGTCAAATAAATATTAGAATGCAACAGGTAGATCGCAAGGAGTGCATACAGATCTCGAGGGATCAATAACCCCCTGCGAGGGGCGATTTTTGTTTGTTTTTAGATTGGTAGGGTTTTTCTGCTTTGATTTGTATTAAAAACCTTAATAGAAAGCAATACATATAGAGGTCGCCAATGGACCCACAGGGTACCCACTGATGAATAGGAGCGGTTAAAAGGACCCCCGTGTGCCAATATGGGGAAATTTTTTTTTTGTAAGGATTTCTTTTTGCTTTAGTTTGACCATTCTAACTCAATATAGATTTCAGAAAGGTCCTAAATTAAACAAAAAACTTCAATAAAATTTAAAAAAAAATTAAAAAAAAATTTTTACAAAAAAATTTACAAAAAAAAAATTTTTACAAAACGCTTTCAAAGATATTTTACAGAAAAATATTCGAAAAAAAATTTTTTTAAAACATTTTCAAAAAAATTTTCGATAAAATTTTACAAAAAATTTTTACACACAATTTTCGAAAAATTAAAACAAAAATTTCAATATTTAAGATTTTGAAAAAGTTATTTAATTTTATAAAAGCAAAATAAGTATTTCTACAACAATGTGAAAGTTTACGATGTAGCTGTCGGCTTCAATATCATTAATCAGCTGACAACACAGCGACAATTGTAACAAACGGAATTTGTTTTCATCTTGTCATTCATCTTTAACTCATGAATAATGATTTTTTCTCAAACGACTTTATTTAAGTAAAGAGTCAACTATATGGATAATGCTGTACATGTCTGTATGAATAAAATTACCGTGGTGAAGGGTATAGAAGATTCGGCACGGCCGAATATAGCACTTTTACTTGTTTTTTTTAGTATTGTTTGGCATTTAATAATGGAAAGACTTACGCCTGAATCGCTTCGCTCAATGGGGTCTTGAAAAGTTCCAAGAAGATCCGACGTTTTTGAAGCAAATTTTGTTTAGCGATGAGGCCCATTTCTGGCTCAATGGATATGTAAACAAACAAAATTGTCGCATTTGGGACGAAGAGCAACATGAAGATATTCAAAAGCTCAATTTTAGGTATCAAATAGTCGATTATCATGCCACGATAACTGTCGCCATTGAGGGTTACGTTTGCACCTTCATAATTTTTAAAGAAATATGGACCCATGATTCCACCAGCCTACAAACCACACCCAACCGTTGTTTTTCGGGATGAAGTGGCAGCTCTTGAATCTCATCAGGTTGCTCTTCGTCCCAAATTCGGCAATTTTGTTTGTTTACATACCCATTGAGCCAGAAATGGGCCTCATCGCTAAACAAAATTTGCCTCGAAAAAGTCGGATCTTCTTGGAACTTTTCAAGAGCCCGTAGAGCGAAACGATTCAGGCGTAAGTCTTTCCATTATGAAATGCCAAACTATACTAAACAAAAAAGATCTGTCAAAAAAAGTCTATTGAAAAAAGTACCTCGAAATGAATCACCCTTTATTAACTAAAAAACGAATATTAAAATAACTGTAGATTGGCTGAAGCAACAACAAATATAAGGTGGTAAAGATTAAAGAAAAAAAATAGTAAATAAGAGGGAAGCTTTAGGTAGGTGTAGACTTCGTATTTACCGTATATTTTTTTAATTTGAGATTTAAAAGTATCGAAATGTGGGTTAAAATCACTGAAAATAACTTGGTTGCTTGAAAATTTAAGAGTTACGTGCTGTTCTAGAAAATTAAGATTGTCTGCTATTGGAAGAGGTGTTGCTGTTTAGACTACGAAATTAAGAATATCTGGGTTAAATAATTATTTTTTAGTTTTGACTCTCTTTACCGATGAAATGATTTGTTCCTAACAATTATCTTTTCAATATTATAGCTTAAAGATAATGTTCTTCTAAACTGTCATTACAATTTTTCATAAATGTGTTTTGCTGCTACTGATTTGTTCATCATTTAGAGTTTTTGATTTATCTACTACAATGTTAATTATCCTAAACTTATCAAAAGTTCATTTTAGAGTTTTAAGTTAAACGAAATATTTTTAGGAATATAATTGAATTTTGTTCATTTGGAAGTAATGATTACCGCCTAAATACAATTACAATTACTTGTAATTTGTAATTGAAGTAATTCATTTTGACCCTGATATCAATTACAAGCAATTGAAATTTTTGTATTACAAGTAATTGTAATTGGTTTTTGTCCCTGATTTCAATAACAATTATTTGTAATTAGCAATTGGAAATGTTCAATTACACAATTAAAATTACTTGTAGTTAGTAATTGGAAATGTTCAATTACACACTACATGTAATTATAATTGTAATTGAATCCCGTATGTCTGCTTTTCTGGAGCCCGCTCTATCCTTCAAAGTAGTTTTTACCTGTATTATCATTAATTAAAAACAAAAAAAAAAAAACAACTTGTAAATTGAAAACACAAAACGTAAACCAGAACATAATAGTTTTTAGAAAGAGTTTTTAATATTTAAAAGTTTGGTGCAATCATGACATAAACTCTGATAAGAGGACTACTTCTTGCAAACAGAAGTAAACTTATTTCACAACCAAACTAATTTTAATATTCCAATATTTGCAGTTTTTCGTTGAGTTGGAAAAATTTTAAAATGGCCCTTAGCAGTTAAGTGGTTTAAATTGCAATACACAAATTGCAATATACAAAATTGTTTTATATTCTCTCTCATTTTATAAGCTTAAAGCGATTCAGTAAATATTTACAAAAGTTATTTTTTGGACTTAATAACAAAAAAAAAAAAAAAAAAAAAAAATAAAAGAGCAAATCATTTTTATGAAATGTTAAAAACTATATATAGGAGAAACAACAACAACAAAAATACTAACTGGATTTTTATATTTAAATTCTAATGAAACGCACAGTGATGATGAGGAGAAATAACCAGACAAAATAAACAAAAATCGAAGACTTCCAGTCGTCTTTTTCTTAGATCAGCTCTTAGTGGATGATTCCTACTCGTGTAATACATTTTTGCGGAACTAGAAAATTTGGTTATGTGGTTATGAGAAGTAGGATTGAGTTTGACTTGATCTTTTCCATACTGAAATTGGCAGGAAAGATTTTTCGCGGGACTTTATTACACATACGAATTAAAAATCAGATTGTGCCATTCACTTGGCAATCAACCACAGACGGGTGGGTTGTTCATTAGAAGCCTATTGTACGCAAAAATTTGTGTGAGTAAGACCAAATTTCACCATTTCTTTAGCGAACATTTCATTGCATTAACGATTAAACAGCGAACCACAAGTCACATTGTGTCATTGATTCAATGTCACGAAAAGAAAAAACATGGTTGAGGTAACTATATTATGACTAAATTATATGGTTGTAGTTAAACCATATTATTATTAATATAAACATTATAAGGTCACAGCAAATAATAAGACTATGAAATGTCATATGCCAGTTTCTATTTTACATTTTTGATAAAAAACACACAATTATTCGTTATTTTGTATTAATGATTTCATATAAAATAACAACAATGAATATTCGATTATATTATAATTAATAATTAGTTATAAATATAAACTATATAAATTATTTTTTTTTTTATTAATTTATTATTATTATTTTTTTAAAGCACAAAACAATAAACTCTGACGACTTAACAAATAATATTTGCTTTTAGTTTTTGTTTTTGTTTTTATTTTTATTTTTATTTTTTTTTAGTTACGTTCGAATAAATTAAACATATTTGGTTTATTATGAACACGTTATGGTTAAAATATTATTTTATTTTGTAATATGGTTAAAACAAACCATGTTGCATTTGTTGTACGTGGTAACCATTTAATGATAGAACTTTAAACAAAACATGTTTATCGTGAGGAAAGTAATATTAAAAACAACATAAAATTTGATCATGACAACCATATATTGCAACATAAAACATAATGTGGTTACTGTGGCCATATCATAACCATGGTTTTTCTTTGCGTGTAGTTCAATAGAGTTGAGTAACATATTTTTATACACCATTTCCGATCAATATTCGATATGTTGTAACTTTGGTTAAAAAATTCATTTTGAATTACATGGAGTGTCTTTTAAAGGTCTACAAATTTGAGTTTTATAATTTCAACCAATAAATAGGTTTATTTATTTTATTTTGAAATAGGTTTAATTAATGCTCATAGTGTTTAATTAATGATTGCGAGATGTTGGCGCAACGGTTGGCTCCAATGCTGCTTATGGCCAATAGTTTGACAAAATTCTCTTGCAGTTCGACCTCCAATGTTGCCGGTTTGTACGCATAAGTCGATAACATCACCTAACCCTACAGAACATAATTGAAAGGGAGATTTTTTTCTTTCGTAAGTCAATTGCTCTATTGCTCTTCGTACACATATCTATACATGCATATAATAAAATAGTGACTCATTTCCTATTTGTCTGTATTTCTTTTTTTGTGTTCGCATCCCGTAAGAACTACTGGATGAATATTAACAAAATTTTGCGAGGAGATGCCTTACTATCCTAATTCCAATACTCTCACGAAGTAGCAGGCACAGCTAGTCTATACATGTAAAAAAATAGTAGCACATTTTCTGTCTGCATACTTTAAGGCATTTTTTATTTTTGAAAGCAGGATATTTTAAGCAACGTTGCGCAATAGATGGCGCTGCTACTGCCTGTCTTTTATAGAG
Organism: Phasia obesa; assembly: GCA_949628195.1. NCBI lineage: Eukaryota > Metazoa > Arthropoda > Insecta > Diptera > Tachinidae > Phasia > Phasia obesa. Next base: position 58,917,920 of record OX451216.1, read on the forward strand.
CTTTACAATAATTTTTATAATTTTTTATAAATTTTAGAATTTTATCCATTGATAAAAAAGTAAGCGCGTAAGAGCCTTAAAATTTGGTGGGGATTACTTTCAAAGAAAAATCGAAAAAAAAATATTGTTAGGACGCACACAACGTGTGTGGGCACAGCTAGCCATCCATATAATTGGTGTTCATCACCCTACAGCGTTCTCATCGCTCCAGTTATTAATGCAGGACTAATGATCCCAACGTCCTATATAATGGTTTATTAAAATTTATTTTAGTGAAGTGTTATTTCTCTGTAATGATGGCCCCATTAAAAAAAAGACGACTTGAACACAATGTGCCAAGCCGCAATAATTTAAGGCTACTAATTATCGACATTTTCATACAACACAAGTTCGGCGCATTCCTTGCAGTTCATTTAAGTAATTTTTAGCCATTATACACCAAGTCTAAAAAAATAAACCTAAAAATTAAAGGGTGTTCCGATAGTGGCGTGATTTGCATGTATAACGCCTAAGTTTTGAACCATAATATGTAGACTCTTGAAATTTTCACAGAAGGTGTATAACTGTCGCGGCTATAGCAACAAATATTAAAATTTATAGGGTGTTCCGAAAGTGAGGTTTTATTTGCCTTTATGTCTTTATTTCTTGAGCTATAGGAGACAACCTCTTAAAATTTGCAGACAGTAATTAACACTATGTTCGCTTTCTAAGCAAGTATATAAAATTAATACTTAAAATTAAAGGGTGTTCCGAGAGTGACGTGATTCTCATGTATAACGCCTTATTTCTTTAACCGTAATAGGTAGACTCTTAAAATTTTGTACAGGACATATGTTGCCACGGCCGATATGACAATAACTAAAAATTAAAGGGTGTTCCGACATTGACATGTTTTTCAATTATAGTGACTTATTTTTTTAATCGTAATATATAAGCTCTTGATATATTCATAGAAAAAAAATTTCCATGGCCGTTATAACAAATAACAAAATTAAAGGGTTTTGCAACAGAGACATGATTTTTACTTAAATAACCTTATTTTTTGAACCGTATAAATAGACTCTTGAATTGTTTACAGTAGATGTTGTACTTCGGCCTCTGTAACAATTACTAATTACTAAAGGGTGATCCATCAGTGACATGTTTTTCACGTATATTACCTTATTTTTTGAACCGCAATAGGTAGGGCCTGATATTTTTATAGAAAATGTATTACCATGGCCGTTATAACAAAAATTCCTAAAATTTAAAGGGCCTTCCAATAGCGAATTTTCGCAAATATGACTTTGATTTTAAAAATAAAGGGTGCCCCATAAGACATGAAAAAATTAACAACTTGAATTTTTAAAGGCGTACTAAACATAGTACGGAACCCTACGTGTGTGAGACTAACTCGCACTTGACTGATTTATTTATATATATTTTTTTTTTTTTTTTCTACAGAAAAATAACTATGTGTACACGTGCTGAAAAATCGATTTTAAAACCCCGATTTTTAAAATTAATGATGTTTTGATATTTTATATATTTATTTTTTGTTTAAAACCATGTCAGTTTGTTTATCAGATATCAGATAAAACCTCTCGTATAAAAAATAACAATTCTAATTTAAAGCCATCGTCCATCAAAATGTTCCTTTGTCAACCAAAAGAAAGAGGAATTCATGGATGATAACGATGTTATTTCTACCTTTCTTCCAATTAACTAAACAGGTCACATAAATATGTACATATTTCACCTCAAACTCTTCTTGCTCTAATTGTCTCTGGCTTTTATAATCGCAAAACAATTATTTTTTCTTTATCATATGCTTGTTATTTTTTGTTTATTATTCTCAAGTTTTTTTTATATATTTTTGTCTTGTTTTTCTCTCTTAACAAATAAACAAAAAATTATTTGTTTACATAAATGAATTTGTTTTATTTCATTTGAATTCATATTTATTTCTTTCAATTTTATTGCTTCTTTGTTGATTTAATTAAGTGTGGTACTTTTTGTTGTTGTTGTTGTTATTACTATAGTGGTTGTTGATTTTACATTAATGCTTTTATTATTGTTTTCTTTGTTGTTGTTGTTGTTTGTTTGTTGTCGCTTTAAGTATCTCATAGATACTTAATATGTGAGTGACAGTGATGCGAATGTGTCATATAATTGAAATTTATGGTCATAAAAGTGCAAAAATATTTATGATTTTATATGTATGAGTATTTTTTGAAGTCTTTGTCTAAGTAGTCTTTATCGTATTTCAGTATATTTGAACCCACAAGTATAACAAAAACATCTCATCGAAATGAAGCAACAAAAAAAACGACAGTATCATCATCATTGTAATCAGCATTGACATCGTCTGCGTCACCGTTATTGTCATCTTCATTGTCGTCATCTCCTAGTAAGAGAATCACGATCTATTTATTTATGTATTTTACCACAAAATTAAAGTACTCGATTGAACAAAGAAGACTAAAAAATAAAAGAATAAAAAGTACTGAAAAAAACTGACCACAAAACTTGTTAACAGATGTGTGATTAAAATAAGCGGTAGTTGCTATATAAGCATTTCCTTATTGAAAAATAAATCAAATATCTACACATCTAAATAAATGGCACCGCGCACAGAGAAAGCGACCTAAGGGTAGGTTGACCGATTTTTTTTTTTACTAAATAGGAGTAAAACTTACTGGAGAATCGAATGGGAGTGATGCCGGACCCATCCAAAGCCTTGGTATTTCTTCACGTAAGTCGAGAACAGAAAAAATATCATGAAATTTAAATTTTTTTTTTTTTTTTTTAATTAAATTTTTGAAGAAATCTTGTACCCTCCTGATGTATTTCTGAGGTCGAAAAATTAGTTTTTCAGTACGAAATTTGAGTAACGGAAAAAACTTAAAAATCGGTCGTAATCAGTTATTTCTGTTAACAGCTATGTTAACAGCATTAACAGTCGTAAAAAACGTAGAAGAATTGGTACTTAATTTGGAAAAATGTTTGACGAAATGGAGAATAAAGCTGAATGAACAAAAATCTTTTTTTTATTGTTGCAGACAACTTCCTTAATGGGTCCCATTTCGACCCCCTTTCTGTTCCCTATGATTATAAACAGCCGAAATGTAATTACGGCCTCTTAGAGTCACGTGCTATAACCAGCTTTTAATCTTGACTTAAGTGATTTCAGGTTGTCGACTGGTAACTGTCGGCCTTTTTTATCATCACGCATTCTCTGGTAATTGCTAGCATATTTTCAAAACTTAGGTCCCACATGGCATCCACCGTCTCAGCCTCCTCCAGGCAGAGACTGCAAGTATCATTTTCTTCGATTTTCATCTTGGCTAGATGATACTTAAAGTTTCCATGACCTGTCACTAATGCAGTTATCCAGCTTTCCGTATTTCTATTGTAGCCGAGTACCTTACTGTCCTTCCTGCCCATGGGCTCTTTGAGCATCATTCGAGCCTGCTTACACGTATTCTATTCATGTTTAATGAGTAAGACCTTAGGTCGCATTATGAGACCTTAGGTCGCATTATGAGTTTAATAAGTCCACCCATTGTAAGACCTTAGGTCGCATTATGCCATTACCTAGTCACAGATTCACCCGTCAACCCCTTGCGAGATTTCTTTGTCATTCTCATCAATAACCCCCATTAGCCAATGACAATGGCAATTGGAACTCCTAAAGGACTAACCTCTCCACCTCTAACAAAGCTTCTTGTCCATCCCGGAATATCCCGGTTCAACTCCATAGGAGAGCCCTTAGTGATTAACCTGTTCACCCCTTGCGAGGGGTCCATCCATTCTGAATTGTCCTTTAGGCCAGTTAAGACCGTAGTTTTCTGTATGAATCAAAGTTCAAAGTTTGATCAGAATCAAAGTTAACACAAATAAAGCTAAAAGCCGTCCAACTAAACTAGCTTATCGGCAGTAACTCTACCCTAAGTTTAGATTGCAAACTTCTACTGTACAAGTCTATACTAAAACCAATTTGCTAGTATGGAATTCAAATATAAGGCTATGCCTCAGCTGGTAATGTTGAAAAAAATAAAAAGGGCCAAATTAAGATTTTAGGAATGATCACAGTTACTACCTGGTATATCAAAAACTCAAACATCCCCAAAGATCTAAACGTGCCATCATTCAAAGCAGAAATAGCGAAACATGCAGTAACGTATTTAAACAACTCATCCAAACCCCTTGGCGCGTAACATACTAAAAGACCTTGGTTAAATTCGACTAAAAAGAAGAGATACTACTTTTCTTCTTCTATTTTCTCTTTTATCTGAGATATTTTTCGGGAAAAAAATTATACTCTGTATGAATCGAGGTGCAATACATCTAGCAGTTTTTACATGATGCGATCACAGACAGACGAAATTTCCAAAAATTGGTGTTTTTTATTCCATAACTCTCAATATTTGCACCACCAATAAAATTTCGATCTTACAGTTTGACTATATGTATAGATATTGGACCAAGTAGGAGGTTGACTGTCATTTTGACTGATGTTTGGCTATAAAGACAGCTTCCGGAAATGTGTTTTTAAATAAATTTTGGTGATCCCTAAAATTATGCTTCTAATAAAAAATGGAAAAAGATATTTTTATGTATATATTACATAAAGAATAAAAGTTCAAATAATCGAAAAAATAATTATTTTTGGTGGGGTGTCAAGTTAACTACCCTTAACCACTTGCCGATTATGCCCAAAAACTTTATAGCTCTTCATTCATATATATGAAACACACACACTGAATTTCATTAATTTTGATATGACAAATGGTATAACCTGTAGAGCGTTCACAAAAATTATAGATTACAAATCCACCCACCCAACAGATATTATAGCGAAAATATTAAAAATGGATTCAGGTGACCTCAAAACGTAAAGATCGGTATAAACTCGTTTCTGTACTTTACCTATACTACGTAAAAACACATTGACCACTGCTAAGTCTTCAAATCCCGAAAAAAAATTGTTAAAAATTTTAAAAAATAAAGTCAAGGTTGCCAGATCGTCAAATTCGGCAAAACGGGCAATTTTTTTTTTTTTTCTTATGAGAAAGGCAAGTTCCATATTTATGTTTTTTTGCAGTTTGATGATAAATTATGTAAAAAAAATATATAAATATTTTAAAGCTCATATATAGTTTTTTTAATTTATAATCTAAGAGTAGGCTAGATATTGTGTTACCCTCTTTTTAAAAATTGGTTGAAAATTTTTAAGTTAAATTAAATTTTTTTAAAACTTATTTTAAAATTTTTTTTTAAATATGTTTTTAAAATTTTTTTGGAAAATATATTTTTTAATTTTTTTTGGAAAATTAATTTTTAAAATTTTTTAGCAAAACTTTTTTGTAAATTTTTTTGTTATTTTTTTTTTAATGTTTTGATTTTTTTTTAATTAGGACTTTCCTGCATCCTATATTGCTTTAGAATCGTCATATTAAAGCAAAAAAATCCTTAAAAAAATTTCCTCATCTGCCTTTCGACCACTCCTGGTTACCAGTAGGCACCCTGTGGATCTATTTGCTACCTCTATGTGAAGTTCTTTCTATTAAGGCCTTTACTACAAATCAACCAGCCTAAAAATAAACAAAACATCCGCCCTCGCAGGGAGTTATTGATCACCCGAGATCTGTATGCACTCCTGGAGATCTACTTGTCGCGGTGTAATATTTATTTAACAAAAAAAAGCAAAAAAAAATCATTACACCCGAGAAAAAATAAACAACGTGAAAAATATAAGTGGGCGTGTTTTTTTTTTGCCCTCAGTCTCGAATAGAATCGTCTGGAGTTGCTGAACGATGCAATCCTAAAATTTTCGAAATTACGCCTGACAGGTTGATTGGTGAGTTTAAATCTCCTGTACCTCGTCTGGTGCCTTGGCAAATGACATTTCAACCCGAACACGGACAGAAGGACATTGCTTAATCAACATTTCTATCTATAAGGATCCAGAATATATACTTTAGGTAGTCGCAAATTAATATTGTAGAAATTACATACGTAATGACAAACTTGTGGTGAAGGGTATAAAAACTATTAAAAAATTATTATATCGCACAAATACTTGATAAAACATACTTACATTTGATTAACAGATTAACATCAAAAATTGAAAGTTTAAATCCTTTTTTTTACTTAAATTGAATTAATTGATTTTTTTTGTTGCTTATATTACATTTTATTGACACTATAATTTGTCACACAACTCTTAAATTGACAGCTCATTTACTTAGTGATGTATAAACACTCATATGCAGATACATTTGCTTACAATAAAAAAAAATCAGATTTATTTTATTTTTTTTTTTTTTACTTTATAATAAAAAAACAGTTGAAAAAGATAGAAAAAATATGTTTGTAGCACAAAATAAAGGAAGGAGGGGGGCGTGTGAGTATTTAAAACTAAATTGATGGTAAATTAAAGTCTGATCTGATATACATATTTATGTATAAAAGGAAATTATTTTCAATTGAATTAATTGTAAATTTTAAACAAATTGCCCACTTTTTTAAACAGGTAATTGTAGCATTTGCATATTTTTCCTTAAATTAGAAATAAAATTTATAATTTTTAAATGTTAAATCAAACAACAAGTAATTTTTTTGAATATATATTTGGTATTAATTTATTCAAATTTGCAATTTGCAATTTTTAAAAAATAACACACAACATAATTTTCATTAATATCACTTCATCACTCTGACAATTTATTTATCATCACAGCACACACACACACACAAACCTTTAAACATCAAACTTTGCAAGTTTAAAGATCTGATTACAAGAATTGTGCAGAAGAAAGAAAGAACAGAATAGCTTTTGAATTGTAGAGCAAATTATGTTTTTTATTATTATATTCTGCTGTAAATTTCTAACGAGGAAATGATTTAATCTATTTTTTTTTTTCTCTTCATTCGTTAGTTTTTGTTGAAAATCTGAATTGCCTTCACTTTACAACAAACTCTTAGAAATCACACGTCTATTCATGTGGAGTATTTCGGAACAACTGCTTAAAATTGAAAATTCATTTATTTTTACTTTCGCACTGAGTGAATTACCAAACATCATTCCTTGTGCGCTCTGTTTATTTCTCAGCAGTGTTTTGATTGCGACCAAAATGAACGCAACTCACAGCAAGTGAATTTTGAGTGAAATTGTAAATTGTTGTTTTGTTTGTGATGCCTAAGAAGAGCTGCCAGAATTGTAAGATTTTTCAATGTGATTGTTGAGGTAGGTTTTTTTCATAAATAAACAAAATATACAAAATAATTCTGTTAACTTTTTTCGCCCTTTTTTTAATTTACTTCTTAAGTAGTTGATTGAAAACTATTTATTTTATAGGGCTAACTCATGCATGCCTATGTATATTATGAACTTTTTTTATACCCTTGACCGAAGGTGGAAAGGGTACATATATAAGTTTGTCATTCCGTGTGTAATTTCTACAATATTCATTTCCGACCACATAAAGTATATGTATTCTGAATCCTAATACATAGAGAAGTTGATTAAGCGATATCCCTCTGTCCGTGTTGACGTTGAAATGTCATTTGCCAAGGCACCAGACAAGGTGCAGAAAACATAAGCCTTCTAATCTGCCAGGCATAGTTTCGAAAATTTTAGAATTACAATTCAACAACATTAGACCATCCCATTGGAGGCAGCGGACAAAAAACCACGCCCACTTATATATTTTTGCGTTGTTTTTTTTTTCGGTTGTAATAATTCTCTTTGGCCTTTTCTTGTTAAATAAATATTAGACCCTGACAGGTGGATTGCAAGTAGTGCATACAGATCTCGGGTGATCTATAAACCCCTGCGGGGGTTTATTTTTTATTTAATTTTTCTAAATTGTTTTGTATTAAAAAACTTGATAAAAACCAATACATATAGAGGTAGTTAATAGAACAACAGGGTGCCCACTGGTAACCGGTAGCAGTTAAAAGGCATATGGTGGGGTCAATATGAGGAAATTTTTTTTTAAGCATTTGTTTTATGCATTTTTTTTTTTTTGGTTTACTCTGACCATTCTAACTCAAATTAGAGTGCAGGAAGGTCCTAAGTTGAAAAAAAATGTTCGATAAAATTTAAAAAAATCAAAATTTTTTTTTTTTTAATATTTACAAAACATTTTTAGAAAGATATTTTTCCAAAAAAAAATTTCGAATAAAATTTTTCGAAAACATTTTTAAAAAGATATTTTTCCACAAAAAAAAATTTCGAATAAAATTTTTCGAAAGGTTTCAAGAAAATATTTTTACAAAAAATTTTTGGAAAAATTTTTACAATTTTCGAATTATAAAAAAAAATTTAAATTTCTATGAAAATAAAAATCATGAGTGTAACATAACATATTTTTAATATTGAGAATGTAGTTACATATTTTTAAATGCGTTTGATTCTTAAAAAGATGAGATCTCTGTTTTAAAACCTAGATGCATTAAACACATAGACAACATCAGGATACCGACTACAAACTGTCAAAAATAAAATACACACGTTTATAGTTAAACGATTATTTTGAAGCTACATGGCTACACGACCACCGTTGTGGCTGCAGTCAACTTAGGCTTATTTCTATTTTTTACGCAACAATTTTATTTTATTCAACAGAAGAAAGTGTCACAAAATTATAAATTACAAATTCTTATACAAACAAAAATTTTGGAGGAATTATTTATTATTTTTTGAACAAGTTATTTAATTTTATAAATTCAAAATAGATACATATTTCTACAACAATGTTAAAGTTTACGATGTAGCTGTCGTCTTCAATATCATTAAGTAGCTGACTACACGACGATAATTGTAGCCAGCGTAATTTGTTTTCATTTAGCAGCGGCTACGCAACTAAATAAATAATGAGTTTTTTCTCATACAACTTATTTTAATTTATGTAAAGAGTCAACATTATGGATAATGCTGTACATGTCTGCATAAATAACATCACCGTGGTGAAGGGTATAGAAGATTCGGCAGCGCTGAATATAGCACTCTTAATTGTTAATTTACAACTTAATTAGTTTAATTGTGTCTTAAGTAAATATTCTGGGCTGCAGGCAGTTCTAGAGCCGTGACCTAGCAACACTTTTCAATTTAAACTGTCAAAACACAAACAGTTGCTGAAACTAATTTGGCATGTCGAAGAAAGTTATTATCAGAAATAATTTATAAAAAGAAAAAAAAATATAAATGAAATGGATAACACTGTTTAGTACTAAGTTTAGGGGTGGTTGAAAAATATTCACGAAAATTGCTAGTAATAAACCCTAAAGTGTTTCCTGTTCACAATAGGGAATTTGGCATCAACATAATATAAGAAATGAATCATTTATTTCAACTATGCCTGGCTATATGGAAGAAATGTTAAGGAGCATAAATTTAAATTATTAAACTTATACCCCCATATTTATAAAAAAAAAATATATATATATTTGAAATCTATTTTATGTGTTCTTAGCAAATAATTAACCACATTTTAATGCCACTGCGAGGCTGAAAACCTGAGTACACGAGTAAGAATAAACAAAACGTAACGTTTCCTTTCCTTACGTTTTGTTTTCAACAGATCGACTCTGGCATTTAAATTTATATGGTTTTTGCCTGTAAGTAACTCTACATTCATATAAACGTTCTCAGGTAGAAAAGAAACATATAAGAACAAATGGTTCACCAGACTATTTTTAGCAATGTCGTGCAACAGATGGTGCTGTTTTTAAATAATGAGTACCTTATTTCCTGCCTGTCTTTTACAGAGCTTTACAATAAATTTTAGAATTTTATCTAGGGATGTGTACCTTTATTTTCAAAGCAAAATTGAACAAAATATTGACAGGACGCACACAACGTGTGTGGACACAGCTAGTATTAAATATAACTATAAATAAAATTATGTGTAATTGAATGAATAAATATTATAACGACTAAATGTAAATTAATACACAAAGAAGAGCATAGAGTAATATTTAAAATGTATTTTTTTTTTAATTAAAAATAATTTCTTACTCAAATTTTAAAAAATTTTTCTTTTTATTGTGATAATAATAATAATAATAATAACAATAATAATAAGTGCTATGATAAAAATAAACAAAATTAGCTGTCTTTATAAAGTTCTTAATTTGTTGTTAAATATTTACCTATTTTCATAAAACAAACAAACCCACTTTCTTGAAAGCTGCTATAGATAGAAAATTAATACATATTTTTCTCTCTTTATGAGAGTCTTGTTAAAACTGTGTATGTGTACACAGACACTCAGGGGTTGCCGTGGGTGTCTTTGGCTACTTGTATACAAAATTTCTTTTCTCTAGCTATAGTCGAAGTGTCCCATAATATAAATGAATGATTCAGTGAGTTTATGCAGCAATATAAAGTTTTATCTCAGAAAGCCTTTATAGTTATTTAGTTTCTTTTTGGTTTAATTTACATGTTTTATGATAAAGAAAACAAAAGTAAAATGGGTAAAGGGCGAGGGGTATCGTGTAAAAAAACACTGTGCACACAGGCTGAAGCTTGGCCTGGTAAGGGGCCAAGTTCTGGGGATTTTCTGCTCTGGTATTTTACAAACTTTTGTTGTTTCTTCAACAAATCAAGATCTAGTATAACACAGTGCAACACGGAAATAATAACCATATACGGACACCACTACGTGATAAAAGACCAAAAAAAGACCCCTGTGTCCCAGTTTTGCCCAAAATCCTCCAGGTTTTTTTATGGGCCCTCAAAGATGTGGGGCCTTGATGTCATTTTTGCAAAAAAAATGATCATTTACTCAAGCTCATATTTTGCAAACCGTTTGGAATTTTGATGTACTCTCTGAGGTAAAGTTGTAGCCCTTGTCATAAAGAACAAAAATTGTGAACATATAAAATCAAAAAAACCTCATCTTCAAGGTCAAAATCGCAAAAAACTTTAAAAAATTCAAATTTTTTACCTTTTTTCCCCTGTTCAGGTCCATAGGTAGCAAACCGTTCAAAATTCAAGGAAACAATCAACTGCAAAAATGAACCTAAGATCTCAATAAACATCTTTCTAGAACATATAAACTTCCTAGGAATGTTTCTTAAGACCGTTTAGGTAGCGCTTAGGTAGCTAAAAAATTTTCGGAAAATTTTTCACTTTTGCGGCTACCTAAGCGCTACCTAAACGGTGTTAAGAATCATTCCTAGAAAGTTCCAAATTGAACTTCATACACATAGAACACATGCGGTTACAGATAGACTACTCTGTTGTAAATAGCGAACGAAACAATAGAAATGTTATATGACAGATTGAAAGATGGTACAGTTATCTATCACACAGGTGACGCGGTAAAGTCTATTAAATATATTTTTACTATTAAATTATTAAAGAATGCAAGTTATTTAAAAAATAAAACATAAAAAAGCAACATTACGAAAATATAAAAATCATATCCCTCTTATCTGGTAACTCTTTGGCTTCAATTTGCACTTGGCATAAGTTCAACCACCCGCTATTTGCAACACGAACGTAGAAATGCTCTTTATCTGATTGTTGGCCAACCAAAGAGAACATTTTCCCATCTATTGAGTGAGCGTGTGAAAACGACTCAAAAACGCAATACATTTGAGATGTTTATTTTTTTTTAACTAGTGAGTGAATCAAGTTCATTGTGGAGGTTCATTTTTACAGCATTTCACATCGTTGTGGGTGAGATAGTATTTGGTTAGTGGGTACTTTGTAGAATAAATACGTATTAAATATTAAAGACAAAATTGAATAAAAAAATGCAATAAAAATGTCCGTTGCATGTTTTCATTGCAAGACTTTTAATGCTGGGCTGATGGCAAATCACTAGAATATTTAGCAAAACAAATATAATTTTTGTCTTTTTAAATATAATAATTATTAAAAAAGCAGATTTGTATGTTAAATATATAATAAACTAAAAAGTGTAGTTAATTTTTTTTTAATAAATTAAATTAATTATTTGGGCTTAAGTTCTTAATTAAAAAAAGATGAGCAAAAATTAGACACCAGCAGAGTTGAATGCATTTGCTAGACAGCTACATCCGTCATTAGCACTCTTCGTATCTATCTACAAGATAGTTTCAATTGTTATTAATTTTCTATTTAAACAGGGAAATAAGCATAATAGTAATATGGGTTAATATAACATGCTAGCAAATTTAATTAAAATTAAAGATAAATCCCTTTCCCACAATTACGCCGTTCTGCAGAGAATTCTTCCTTTAATATAAAATGGGATGCAGGAAGGATTTAATAAATAAGAATCTATTTTCAGTTTCATTATATTAGTCCCTTAATCAAGCGTTCACATACATACATTAGTATTTTTTACCGTAACCCCAAATCGGTTTAATCGATTTAGATAAATATTACACTTTTAATATCTGTTCATTAGTTTTGCAATATCATACCTCATGGAAACAGATATTTTTTTTTTTGGATATTCGTGATCAAGATTAACGTCAGCACCTGCCCGTGTTGGCCCTTAGCTGGCGGTGTTCTTACCACCGGGTGAGTTTTTATTGTGTTGACCAGCAACCCCATAGCGTCATATATACCGCACACTACACAATACAATCGCAATGAAGGGATATAGCACAGTCCACAATATGAAGAATAAAAATTAAAAGTATATTTGATTCAGAAAAATAATGATTTTTGGTTTGGAGTGTCAAGTAAACTGCTCCTTGCCTCCTCCCGATTATGCCCAAAAACTATTCAGCTCTTCATCACCACATAAAAAATCCACATACTGAATTTCATTTCATGAGCTCTATACTTTACCTATACTACGTATGGTAAGGTTAGGTTAGGTTAAACGAGCCGCCCGCAAAAACGCGAGTTCACTCGGAGGCCAATAAGGCCCATTGTGATGCCCCAACGATCATCAACCCCCACCATTCCCTAAAGAACTCCAATACCGGTGGTTCTAGTAAACCACCCGGAGCTTTTCACAAAGCCTAATATGCTACTCAGTGTCACATCCCTGAGACAGTTCAGGTCCTGAAAGAATCTTTGACCCAGAATTTTGAGCCTACGATTTTGAAGAGCCGGGCAGTCGCAGAGAAGGTGTTGAACTGATTCCTCCTCTTCCTCATCCATACAGCTTCTGCAGCACCCTCCACGAGAGATTCCCATACGCTCCGACATACGTCCAATCATACAGTGTCCCTTTATAACACCAACCAGAAGTGCTAACGAGCTTTTCTCGAGGGTCAGTAGTGCCTTTGTCCTTTTTTTATCAATTGAGGGCCAAAAAATTCTAGATAATCTGCAAGTGATTAATATAGACCATCTGCGAGCCGTTTCCTTTAGCGACCATTCTCTTAGTATGTTAGATATTTCGGCCAAGGGGATATTGATTTCCCCTTGGGCAACCGTCACATCCAGATTCGAACCGTTCCTCGCACATTGATCGGCCATCTCGTTTCCACGAATGCCCTTATGTCACTATCCTTATACGATGTCGTTCAAGTAGGGCTAAAGATTGTATGTATGCTAACACACATTTAGATTTCACTACTTTTGAATTAAGGGCCTTAATGGCGGCTAGACTATCTACGAAAATATCGATAGCCGACGCCTTCGTCGCAAGTTCCTCAATTTTCCTTGCCGCTACCAATATAGCATATATTTCAGCCTGGAACACGGTGCAGGTATCGGGAAGCCTAAGTGAAATTGAAAGATCAAGATCTTCAGAGAAGATCCCCGATCCGGGGATTGTGATTGTTTGTACATATTCCGATTTTTGTTCATCGATTTTATTCAGATATGGCTTATTTTTTTATTATATCCATCTTGCCTTTTTCAATCTATACATATAATAAAACTGTAACTCGTTTTCTGTCTGTCTGTATTTTTCTTTGTGTTCGCATCACGTAAAACTACTGGATGGGTTTTAACAAAATTTTGTGAAAAGGTACCTTAGTATCCTAATTCCAATATAAGATACCTTTCTTCCGCAAAAATATATTATTTCCAAGAGAAAGTGGAGAAAAATCAGTGAAAGTACGCCGACTGCATAATTTAAGGTATCTTTTATTTTTGAAAGGGGTATATTTTAAACACGGTTGTGCAACAGATGGCGCTGTTTTAAAACAATGAAAAAATATAAATTGAAAGCGGCATATTTTAAATATGCTGTTTTGACATAATGACCAAATAAGAATTATTTGCTGCCAAATAGCCCATTGAATAAAATTTGTATTTGATTTGTATTTTTAATTTGTGGAATTTCATTGTTATTAAAATATTTTAAGCACCCTTTACAGAGCTTTACAATCATTTTTCGAATTTTCGAATTTTATATAAATTTTAGAATTTCATCCAGGGATGGGTTCTTTTATATACAAAAATACTTAAATACGTATTCTTGACGCACTATAAAATTAAGAGTCTTAAAATTTGGTGTGGATTACTTTCAAACCAAAAAGTAACAAAATATTGTCAGGACGCACACAACGTGAGTGGGTACAGCTAGTTTTTTAATAAATTAAAAAAAAAATCAGGGAAAACAATTTTGTTCCGGCATTAATTCTCAAATAATTTAAAAACTGTTAAACAAAAAAAATTAGGATACTGTAACCCAGGTTGTTAGCACATCGACTGCATGAACTAGCATGAATGATATCTTGAGTAGCCGGGTTCGTATTCCACCTGCGACAAAGCATTTACATTAATTTATCTGATACGTGTTAGTTTTTTCTATTCTTAATACTATACGGGTATATAACAACGCCCTTTACTCTATAGCACTAAAACGTGGTACCGCGAAATAACTCCCAAATGAAATAACTCCCAACGAAAATGAAACAACTTCCAAATTAAAAAAACGAAATAATTCCCAACGCCAAAATGAAATAAGATCCAAAAACTTAACCTTTAATTCAAAACAATTATATTTTTACAAAAAAAAATGAAATAAATCCCAAATGAAATAAGTCCCAACAAAAATGAAATAACTCCCAATACAAATTATATTTCCACCCGGGCACTCTTTAATTGTTTTAACCTCTATGGTATAACAGGTACCTTCCCATGAAGGAGGTCCATAACTTTGATATCATACCATATATCATAGATATATGACCAAAGTCCGGTTATACAGACAATATTTTGTTAGCGAAGCCGCTGTTCCATATATCATAGAGAGATAATTGAGCCTGTGTAGCCGGCCTTTGGCCATATGGAAGGGTTTAACCTCTATAGTATAACCAACACCGGCCTTGCTTACTAAAGTTTTCTGCATAGCCGGCCTTCGGCCAGGCGCAAGGATTTTCTCCTCTGTGTATAACCAACACCGGCTTCGCTTACTAAAGTTTTCTGCATAGCCGGCCTTCGGCCGGGCGCTAGGATTTTCTTCTCTATGGTATAACAAACACCGGCTTCGCTGACTAAAAGTTTTCTCTGTATCCAGAATAATGCAATTTTAGTCAAATTAAATAACCCCAATCAAAATAAATGAAATAACTCTCAACAGAATTAAGTTAGGAGTTATTTCATTTGGGAGTTATTTCATTGCGAAATAATTCCCAATGAAAAATTATGAAATAACCTCTAAAAAATTGGGAGTTATTTCATTATGAAATAACTGCCAATTTGTTTGGGATTTTTGAATTTTTTGTTGGGAGTTATTTCATTTTTATTTTTTTGGAATTTATTTCATTTGGGAGATATTTCACGGTACCCTAAAACGTCGCCAAAATAAAATATTATTAAAATGGCTATAGAGCTGCAAAATTAATATGCGCTATAATGACGTGCAATCGGGTGGTGTCAGAAGCCAAAGCCCTTAGGCATAGAGTGTATGTAGTACAATTAATTGGTAGGCATAATTGTCTAAGTGTTCCGTCTCTTTAGAAAAATGGTTTGAAGCAGCTTAAATATTTTATCCATAATCTTCTGGTATTCACTTTGTCTAAATCGGCCGAACTTTTCTCGAATTATGATGACATATGTATGAACGCTTGATTATGCGATTAATATTTTCCACACCCATTGATGGAAAAACAGCGGTTTGTGTTAATGTGATTTTATTTTTATTAAAAGCTGTTGTTTTAATACAAAATATTTAAAAACATTTTTTTAAATGCTCATATAGAAGAAAACTTTCGTGTTCATGTGTTAATATCAAAACACATCATTTAATTAATTTTCCTTAAGCGATTTAACTGAATATAAAGGCCTGATAAGATCAACCATATTTCTCTAAATTATATATATTACAAATTTAGAATGTGTCTCATGTACGAGCATAAGTACGTGTCAGGAATAATAATTGAAAAGTTTTTTTTCACAAAAGTTCATTAATTATTAAAATATAACTTAAGTAAACATGAAAACAATTATTTATTTTCTAAAATAAAACTTAATATCGCAATCATTCAAACAAATAAATAAAATTAAATGAAGGAAAGTAACCGGGTTGAAGACAAAAGGATTTGTTTGCATTTAATAAATTTTACCTTTTATTTTTATATACATGTGCTCCAGTTTTTATTTTTATAAACCCTAAGTCCACTTAGCGATTTTCTGCACTGATAACACCAACTGGGAGAGCGTGTTTTTATTTATGGTTTAGTGTGGATAGAATTTTATTTTTAAACCACTAAGTCCGATTTTGAAAATAGTGAACTAGACTTTTAAGAACTGCAGCATTAAATTTTTTTAAATAAAATACCACCTTAAATTACAAAGAAAATAAAATGTAGGCAGCCGTTGGGACTACCGATAGAAAAGACAACTAATAACACTTAGAATGTTGCCTCTTCACAAAAATTACTGATGCAATGAACGAATGAGTTTTTTAATTGTTCTTTATTAATTTTATTTTCTTACATCTGTTTATCCATTTATAATAGTAGTGCTAGTGCGCTACCAACTAATGGTTCTAAACAGGAATCGCCACCCCGGGACCGCTAACTCATTACTTCGGGGTGGGTTTATTTACTGCAGGCAAGCAGTCGTCATTATATTCAGAGTCCAACGTCTTCTACTATGGCCTTCGTCAGACTGGCTAACGTCAAATTCCATTGTGAGGTTACCCTAAATACTGCTCCTCCCAGAAACTGCACTTTACAATGGTGTGCGCAACGCACAGTGTTGTGAGCGTGGCCATATATAAAAAAATCCAATTATGGAAATTTAAAAATTGGCTAATGGCATTTAATAAAAGACACTTTTACTAATAAGCGTAATAAAAATTAGATTAAAATAATTTTTTCTAAAGATATGGCTCTTCAAAATTGTGGTTTGAAATAACTACAATTTTTTATAAAAAAGGAATACAAATGAGCCTGTACTTCGTAGGGTTAAATAATTAAATTTATTTGGCAAATAAACCAAATTTGTACTAGATTAGTTGTTGTATTATGTTTTAAGCCTATAAACGGTATTTTTAATTACATATGTCGATAACAGTGTATGCGTCATTATAAGAACGATATTAATAAAACAAAACAAAACTTGTGATAAGCAAACATATAATAAAGAAGAAAAAAATTTTCAATTATACCGGGATATTTTTTCTTGCATTTTTTAGTTATAACTAAAAGTATGTTAATTTATAAAAATAAAAATTTATATGCGCTTAAGTGCGCCAATTTAAATTATTGTTATTTCAAATATATATGAAAGCTGTGATTCCCACGATTCCAGAGGTGGTTAGGGTTTTCATGTGCGTTACCTATAAAAAGTTACACGGCTTTAAAGTCCAATTATTTTGACAATTTTTTCACAATTTTTAAGTAACAAAAAATGAGTTTGGAAAAATAAATATCAAGAATTCATTTTTCAATAAAAATGCATACAATTATATTTGTTTTATTCAGAAATGTAGCAGAAACAATGTAAAAATCCTAAAATTCAAATATTTATAACAACACTGTAAAGAAAATTGTGAAGTTTTTAGCCAAAATATGTACTTTAAAAAATAGTCAGCTTCGATGGACCCGAAAAATAGGCAAAAAATATGTATATACTACATGTTTTTGAAACGCAAATATTGATTGTATGTGTAGTTGAATATTACTAAACAGTAAATACAAGAGAGCAAACAGTGCAAAAATCAGAGCAACTGATTTGACCGGACAGTTTTATCAAGTGCAATAAATATGCTGAGCATTTCATATTGTTCACTAGTTCATTT